>NW_010729242.1:939256-960922 GCF_000365185.1 Nelumbo nucifera | reverse complement strand
TGACCCTTCACAAGAATCAACTGGATGGCTTGTGAGTACAGCTCCAATCAATCTTTTCCCAAAAGATTGGTATCAAGATCAGATCTTGATTTCTCCCAAGAACTGGAGATCGAACTGAAGGTAATGGCGGCGGCAATAAGGAGGCGGCAAGAGAGTATTCGCAGGGTGCTGAATTCTCTCTTCTTGTGTTTTCAGCACTCAAGAAGATCTCAATCTGTGTCTGCTAAAAGCTGCCGCCCCCTTCTTTTTTTTGTTAACCTAAAAAGATCAGCTCCTAATCCAATTAGGAGCTGCTTATCCAAATCATATTTGGATCAGCCTTCTCTTTAGGTGATAAGGATAAACCCTTATCTTATCTACAGATTAGATTAACTTTTTCCTAAACTCATTAGGAGGTTTCTAGATTTGAATCACATTCAACCGATGAGGAACTGGTCCTCTATTAATTAAAGATGAAAATGTGTCAACGTCGAATCCAGCTCAATGTAATCACAGAAATTGACATCTACAAGTGGGATCCTGAAGAATTACCAAGTATCATTGTATTCTCTCTCCCCATCTCTTTCTTATTTGTGTGTAAGCTTGATCCAATTGAGATTGTTGATTTTCACTGTACTGGGATTCAGATTGACCATAAGTTCCCCTTTCTTGGCGATCTACCCTTATTGTTACTATTTTAGTTTTGGCATCCAAGATCTTTAATCATCACTCTTACCATTAGAATCTCTGATTGGGAGAACTTGATCAATGGTTTTACCAATCAAAATGTTTTCTTTTTTCATTTAGTCAATTGCAGAGGTGGTTTTTTAGGAATGTAGGCGGGAAGGGTATTTTCATGATTTATGATAAATATATTAGTCACATGATATCACATGTAAGGGAAATTTAACGGATACTAACGATAAGGGTAGAGTTAGTCAATTGTTAAAAATAGTAGGGATAGTGTTAGTCAATTTTCAAACAGTAAGGGTACACTTAGCCAATTAGTTAAACCATAAGGGTAGTTTAAGAAATTTACCCTAAAAATTATCAAAATATTATTTTCTTGGTTAAAATTATCAAAATATTTTATATTTTATGAAAATAAACTAAAAATGACTTTGATATTGTATAAACAAAATATATTAAAAATAAATTTTATGAAACTATAACCAATGACTTTTTATAGTAAAAACACAACACTCGAACACTATACAATAGATAGAATATAAATTTTTAAGTATATAAAATCATATACTTTTAAATCCAGTTGAATTATACTGGATTGGTAAGGGGTGCAATGCAAATTCATTCCAAATCTAAATCTGGATCACCCTTCATCAGGTCTAATTTGAAATTTGAATTTGGATAAATCATAAAGGCTCGGCTTGGAAGGAGTATAAATACAAATATATAGAGTGTAAAACCTTGTACTTTGTATTATTTTACATGTATTTGTAGACAAATGAACGCCATTTAAAGCCCTGGACCAAATGCGAATTTCATTTAACGATTCTTTTTTTCTAAATGCCTATCCAATGAAGATGGGGTTACTATATATTAAAAAACAAAACAAAAAACAAAAAAAAAAAATGAAGACTTAGAAGGTTTTTGGCTCCTTTCTAGGGTAACAGGTAACTTCCATGATTTGGACAACGGTGTAGAGGATGCCTTAAGATAATATGAACAAGGCATATTCATCCCAGAAACTGGGTGCGCCTTTTGCTCCCAGATTAAGAATGCTTATCACCTCTTTTATTCTTGGCATGGTAGCTTTTGAGGTGTGACAGACAGCATGTCCTGGGGCTTGTCAGATCCATCAATGCTGCCTGAAACTCATGAACAGTACTTTGGAGCTGGAATTTAGCCGGTTTGAGCGCAACAATTAAACTCCCGTAAAAATTATTCCTTCTGCAGTGATTCACTTATTCAGGTGTTGAATTGAACAAGAATTCCTAGATTTTATTCTCATTATTATACTCAGTGACTGAGATAGAAGACCATCCACATCACCTATTAGAAAAAGTTATCTGTTAAAAGGGGCTATAAGAGCTAGGGGTAAAAACAGAAAAGAAATTCAATAGAAATAATAAGAAATGATTTAGGCCTACTCCGTATAATTGGGACAAGGTTTAGATGATGATGATGATGAAGTGACCAAGCTTATCTGGGTCCTAGGATCTTGCACAAAATGACTTCTCTCAAACATGGAACTATTTTTTCATGCTTCAAAGCTTCGGATTTTACCATTTCACCAGGCACTGACCCCTCGTTTTTCTGCCAATTCAAAGGCTAAAGTTGTATAAAGAAAAGAGAGCCAATCCTTGTAGAAACTTCAAACCTAATGCAATTCTTCACACCTCCCATTAACATTAATAAAAGGAACAAGTTTCTCTAGACAATATGCTCTACACACAAACATTTTATGTTAAATACATACACCTGTTGTTGGACAACACTGAAGTTTATGATCATTTAGACCCTGAGTTCAAAGCAGTAGCATAGAACTTTATACAAGTCCAAAACATCCTACAGTCTATGGAAACCCAAAATTAAATTAAAATTTTCTCAGGACAGAGAAAGGAGAATCATCCTTAGCTGACGTGAAATTCACCGCTTGCATGGGCTTCCTTGACCCTCTTATCATACTCATCCTCGTCCTCTTCATCTGCATCTTCTTCATCTCCTTCCTTGTCATCTTCCTCATCTTCATCTCCACCCCATCCAAATCCCCCAATTGACCTAGATGCTGGTGGTGGGGTTCTTGCTTCTCCCACAATTTTCATTATTTCCTCCACACTCTGAAGAGAATAAGTTGGGTTGTTTCTCTGATAGTACACGGCTTGAGCTGTCTCTGTTAGCTCCCTTGGCAAGTTCTTTAAGAACCATGGGTGATTCTTAATTTCTTTAATGGTAATTCGCTGCAAATATACCAAGAAAGCAAATTTTCAGGGCAATGGTTAATTATTAAAGTTGTGCAATATAACAACAATAACAAAATAGCTGTCTAAACTGGAAACTAACAAATTGATTCATTGTTAGCCTCTGAAGTCTAGTAACTCATGTATTAGTTAACCATCAAAACCATGTGGAGGCAGGGGTAGGATCCATTACATTATCAGATTAGACTCTTCTAAAGATAAATCAGATAGCTTGGATTTTGGACAGAATTATGTTTGGGCACACTCCTGGAATTGGACATCAAATAGGTGTAGTTTATAAAAACACTGACTAGCTATAAGATGTTTCCTAATTGGGTTAAATAGGAAGCTGCACCGAATGATTCCATCTATTTCTGCCACATGGAATGCCTGGGGCCAACCCAGACTGATGGATAGAGGACCTACCGAAATGCCATGTTTTCAACTCCACAACCACACCAACTTTGTATTCGAGTTTTACCAAATTGGTACTATCTATATTAATTTTTAACCTAAGCTTTCTATTCTTCATCAAAGGATGTTTATTTTAAATGCATGGTAAGGGCTTTTGGAATTGAAACTTTTCCCATGAATAAAGAATTTGTTTTGGAAAATATTCTCATGAATAAGAGGATGGGGAGAGGAATGCCGAGGCTCTGATTTCCAAAATGAGTTGCCACAAAGAATACTCCTAAGTTATTTAGAAACCACAAAGTATTTTATATATAATTTAAAATACTATTTTATTTTAAATTTTGAAAATAATTTTGTATAATTATAATGACACTACAAAAATTTCAATTTCTATGTTATTTATATTTAAATTTTTTTCTTTATTTTAAGTAAATATTTTTCCCAAAAAAAAACTTTTAATTAAAAAAAATCAGGGATTTAGGTCCCCAATGGGAAACTCATCTCCACCAGGTGGGATTGGGGATGGTGGTTAATTTTTACTTCCAATGGTATCAAGATCAGGGATGGAGAGTATGGTCCTCACCCCGAACCTGCCCCATTGCCATTTCTAACTGGTGGATGTTTGAATCAGTCGCATCTCTCCATGTGGCAGAAATATAGAAAGCCACGTAAGAAAGCTCCATATTATATATTATATTATGTTATATTATATATATAAAATATACATATAAGAGATAATGTATAATATATATTAAATGCATTTATTTATTTATTTATTTATTTATTTATTATGTCCTGAGAACCAATCGGTACAGTTCTGAGTCTAAAAATTACTGACCCTATCAGGTCTGGTTCAGTTCCGGGTCCTTGATATTTCATGTCAGGTAGGTTCCAGTTCTAGCTGGTCCCGGAACAGACCTGGCCCGTTGACAGTCCTACGGGTATCAGGATCAGGGACGGAGAGTATGGTCCCCGCCCCGAACCTACCCCATTGCCATTCCTAACTGGTGGATGTGTGCATCAGTCACAACATCCCTCCATGTGGCAAAAATATAAGAAGTCATGTAAGAAAGCTCCATATTATATATTATATTTATATGTATGTATGTATGTATGTATGTATGTATGTATGTATGTATGTATGTATGTATGTATGTATGTATGTATGCACTTGCAAAGTTTAAAATGTTGGCATTGGATCCTTTACCGATTCATGTAATCTCTTAGATCCATTAACACAGACATGATTACGTTCATGTTCAGTGTCTTTTGTACCACAAGTATTCCAGATTTACCCCATCCTATCCGAACTAAGCCTATGACAAACCCACTTAACATAAAAGGATAAAAAATAGTAAAAAGGCATATTATGTGGTGGTTCTGAAAGGCCAGACAGGAAATAAAAATGAAAAAAAAAAAATGGTGGAGAAAGCATGAATATCTTCATCCACTGACAAGTAATGTCTGAGGAACATAAAAAAAAAAAAAAAAAAACAGCCATGCTTGCCTTTACTACAAATTCGCACAAAATCACCATTCCAGTGCAGCAACTGAAACAATGCAACCCACTTCACAAAATCAATCTAACTGAAAGCAACTACTATGCCACATCTACATAAAAAACAGTGTTTTGAGTGAACCAGAAATGGACAAGCAAAAGGAAAGGCATCATCAACTCTTGTTCCCTATGATGCAATGGTTTTTCCATGGAAGGCATTTTGAACTGTCACAACATGAAGCAAATGTTAAATGCGTTTATTACCTCCTCCAGGCACAAAGAGTCCCCAGTAGGTCAAGCCCCCATCCCATTAACAACTTATCTAGGCTTTTCCCACTCTTTTTCTTAGGATTATTTGACAATATAGTAAACATGTCCACAGTTATATGCAAAAAGTTGCCCCTTGTGCCTCTTTCTGACAGAACAAACCCATTTGATAACATACTCCCAATATGTGTGGTAACTGTCAACTGGCTAAGAGTGGACTTATATCTCAACACTTGTAAACTCAAATATAAGTGGATTTAGATAATTCACTTTTAATAATGCCTCAAACAGTCTGAAAAAGATACATACCCGTGCAGGATTTGCAACAAATATGCGAGAAAGAAGATGCCTGCAATCTTGAGATATGTGAACATAATCGGGAATTTTGTACTGAACAGCCATTATTCGCTGCAGAAAAGAAAAGTGTAACTCATAAAATTATAAATGAACGAAAAAAGGAATACTGAATTTACAAAAGAAAAGTAAAAAAAAAATGGTGAACTTACTCCTATGGTTTTTCTGAAATTTTTAGGGTCTTCTTGGTCTTCAAAGGGGTATGCGCCAACAAGCATGACATAAAGAGTCACACCACATGACCAGACATCTGCCAACTAAGTAAACATGAAAAGAAAATAAACTAAAAAATCGTAACTAATGGAATTAATTTGAAACTAAAAAGAAGTAAATGATGCAAATCTGTTACAAATGGGACAGCATGCTCTGTATAGATATATTTATCACGGATCATACCAATACAATTAGCTAAAACAAATTTTCAATTTGTTTGGTTGACCAAACACTGATGTATGTGACTCTATGCCCTTTGATAATACCTTTCAAGTTGACATTATTCTATAAGAGAGATGAAAATAAAGAGCCACTGAAGAAGCATTTTAAAAGATCCATTGTTGTTGATATTGGTGGGCTATTAAATTTGAGAAATGCAATCAATAGCCATCTCCTATGTGGGGAGTGGGCTACAAACTGAAACAAAACACTGAACTACCAATTTCCTAGTAAAATTTGGCAGCCAGACAGAGGGAAGATATCCTAAATTATGGAGTAATAAAGAGTAGTTACTTTTCCTGTTTTTATCCTAATTCCAAAGGATTCAGCAAATTCAAAACTCAGTCAACCACATGTATGGCAGAGATGAAAGCCTCACTTTCAGCAAGAAAACTAAAGTAGAATTTGATGCAATATGTTCTTAATGGCCTGTTTCTTGGTTCGATGATCAAAATCTTTTCTCTAGCAATAACCAGTGCCTCATATATGGTCATGAATCTGGAAGTCCAAATTTTGGGCAATCCATTCAGTAGAGGGATTGATCTATATTCTACTTTTCAACACCTGTGGTATCCAAATTAGAACATAGAAACAGAGAAGAAATTATACTGGTAACAATCCAAAATCTAAATTGCTAAAATGTATTGACATTCTACAGTTATCAAACCACACCAAAAGTTTCAGGCCATCCTCCAATCAGCCATAGGTGAGTCATAAAAGATTAATTGGCAGTGTTTTAATAACATGATAAGCTTTCATTTTGAGAAGATCTAAGCTATACAACTGAAAGTTAATCAGTCATATAAAAATGGATGTTTGGTTCCTTGCTAACAAATATGGTTGATCTAACCTTTTAATGTTGGTTACCGGAACAAGGTCTACCACCAGTCAAAACAGTAGAGAACCTGGACAGCTGCTACCAGCAGCAGTTATAACTTTCATAGCTTCAGCTTGAAAGTGAATAACATATTAGTGTTTGATTTGACAAAAAAATAAATATTGCAATTGAAACAAGTACAAAATAATTGGAAGTGTTACCAATAACCATCGCAAGCTTTCATTTTGAGAAGATTTGAGCTATTCAACTGAAACTTAATCACATCAGTCATATAAAATGCATGTTCGGTTCCTTGCTAACAAATATTGTCAAACTAACCCCTTAATGTTTGTTACTGGAACAAGGTTTAACACCAGTCAAAACAATAGAGAACCTGGACAGCTTCTACCAACAGCAGTTATAATTTACACACTTTCAGATTGAAAATGAATACCACATCAGTGCCCATTTGGGAAGGCTGAAGCGCAGTTGCTTCTGGCTTTCTGAGTTGGGCTCAACATGGACAGCCTATGTTTGGTGAAAATCTGGAGAGCCCAAAATGGCTGTCAGTCATTTGAAGGGCCGTCCACTTCATCCTCTTTCAATAGCTTATCTGGAGCACTTCAAAGCAGCTGAACCAGCTTAGCTGAATCTTCAGCTCAGCCCTCCCAAATGGGTAATTAATGTTTCATTTGAGAAAAAAAAATGAAATATTGCAATTGAAACAAGAAGGTTTGCTAGGTGTATCAAGAGACAGAGATATAGATGAGTAAAGATATGTGGGCCTAAAAGTGCTCTGTTGTTTCTGTCATCAACCTCTCCTTATCAGGTAAGTTTCATTCTGAGAACCACTGGCACAGCCCCATGGCTAGGAAATGGACAAGAGACGCAAATATAACTTTTGTCTATAAGAAAATTCTTAAGCCTTAAGTGACCCATTTAGAAAACAACGGTCTCCACAATAATATTTTGAATCACAAGAAAGGAAATGGAAATGAATCCAACTCAGATCCAACTCTTTCTTCAAATGACTAGCCCCTCTGGCAGAACATAGGATCCTGCAAAATGCAGAATTTCAGGCTTAAAGTCAGCAAGTTTTTATTCCATTCAGTTATGAAATTGAAACCAAAGCATGGAATAAGGAAACTTATGGAATTGCCCCCTTCAATTCCAATGACCTAGTAGTCGAAATAGTCACTTTGCACCCCGTCCAATTTGGAGGCATAGGATCAAACTCACTACCCACAGAACCACAAGCTCTCCATGGTATGGCCAATGGGCCTCACCTACACCCTACTCTGCCTCACCCCAATTCCCCTCTCATGCGTAGTATGTAATACAAAAAAGAATCCCATTTCTTTCCACCCAATTAAAAACCCACCATAAAACACTTTTCAGCACCAAAAGCAAACACAATCAAGACCAATCACAAGACTCACAACAGAAATAAATGCGGGTCACAAGGCTTAGAAACCAGGAATAACTACCATAACGACCCATCAAACAAAGAACAAATGCAAATAACTAAAAGGCATCTGTACTAGGAATGTGGGGAGAAAGACTCTTGGAGAGCCGTCAACACTCACGCCCAGCTACATATGACTGCGTAAAGGTATTAGTAACAATTTTTAACGCAGAGAGTAAAGGAAAAGCAAACGTGGCACATCGACTGCGGTACGTCTACTTAAGCATACGGTTCGGAAGCATTTATCAGTTTGTCCAGAGCAATAGATATATTACGAAATTACCTTGCCATCATACTCTCGCCGGGAAAGTACCTCCGGTGCGATGTATGCCGGAGTTCCAACCGTCGATTTAGGCCTTGAATGCAGAAGAGACGACTACATGCAGATTAAAATAAAAAGAAATATTCAGATTATATGCTTAAAGTTTATTGTTTATTAATTTGTCCTTCTATGATTAAATTTATGGACCTTTGAGTAACCGAAATCGCAGATTTTCAGGCGTGGTGCCGGGCTTCCATCCAATAGTGTGTTCTCCAGCTTCAAATCTCTGTGACAAATTTGCTGCAAAGCAGCAAATATGGATTAGTTTCAGAAAGAGAGGGAGAGTTATTGATTATTAAATAATTTTGGTCTTAATTTACCATGGAATGACAGTAACTAACGCCTGAGATAAGCTGCTGGAAGAAATATCTCGCCTGAAATTTTCAAAGAAAAAAAAACAAAAAACAGTTAGAAGTGGAAATATTAAAGGAGCGAGCGAGCGAGCGAGCGAGAGAGGGAACCTCGTCTTCACTAAACCTTCCGGCGTTGCAGATACGTTCAAAAAGCTCACCACCAGCGGCGTACTCCATGACAATAGCGAGATGGGTAGGGGTTAAAACAACCTGCGAGATCGAAACCCCAGAAACCCTAAGAAACCCAATAAAAGATTCACCGAAATTAATCTTTCCTGGAACAAAAACTTGCCTCCTTAAATCGGATTATATTTGGGTGTCGAAGTGATCTGTGATTGATAATCTCTCTGGCCACATTCTCATCGATCTGCATCAAAATAACAACAATTTAAGCAGAACCCGACCTATAAATCAACGAATTCCAACTCTAATGGAACCCAATTCTGAAACCCAAAAGCAAAATTCAAAACAGAGAACCACACAGAAAACAGAATCCAATTTCGATTTCAATATTTACGAACCTTGTGACCACGCTCGATGTATTTCATGGCGACGAGCTCTTTTGTCTCCTTGTTCCTCATAAGCCTCGCCACACCAAAATTCCCAGATCCAATATCTCTCACAAGCTCGTACTTCTCCATTTCTCTCCCTTTGTCTCGAACTCAAATTGTCTCCACCTAGCAACCAAATCGCGAAAATCTACAATTTCCTTCAGCGTTCATGCAAACTTAGATACGAGGACGAAATCGAAACCGAAAGATGGGATTTTTAAAGCAGAGCACATGGAAGGACCAATAGAAAAATGGATTTCCGCTTCCATATCTCTAGCTTGAATCCAATAAGTTTCCCATAATTCCTTTTAGAATTCTCCAGATTTTCGATCTCCAAGACCGCGTATGTTGACCTCTAAATCTGTTTTTCGTTCGTTTCGAGGTGGTTTTATGAAGAAAAGCTGTGACCTTCGTAGAGATGCACAGCAAGGGATGTGCTGAGAGAACACAGAATGAAGAATAGGTATTATGAAGAGGAATCTCTCTGTACCTCAGAAAGGAAGAAAGGGTGAGAGAGGATGATGAGGTACTGCGGGACTATTATTATATGTTATAGATAGTACATTGAGATTCGGTCTCACATGTCTGAGCACATGCATGAGTGTCCGTCCGTTGCTCCGTCCCACTCCATCGTGTCGCTTAAAAACCCTTTTTCTTGTAATTCTTTTTAGTAAACGAGAAATTTCAGGTGCTTCTGAATTCTGATCCAATGATAGTTATGTTTTAATCTTAAGCACTAAGCCGTTGATGGTGGGACCCACTACGTGGGTGCACAGATCATTTGATTGAACTAATTTCGGCATTTTAGAATTTTGATTGATTTGATTTGACGATTTGACAAAATAGGGTGATGCTACGATCCATGGAAGTTTTATAGTGTATATTCCATTCAAGACCATTCGATTGGAATCTCCTGGTGGTCTCAAGAGCCAGGCCTAAATGGGCTTTTGAGAAAGCTGTTTTTTGAAATGACTTTTTAAAAAGTACCTTTTCAGCAGTTGATTGGTCGATGGCTTTTTGCTTCGAAATAGTTTCATGTAAAAATGATTTGTTTTTCTTCTATTTTTTCAAAGGTAAAAAGCCCTTTTGGAACTTTTTACAAGTTCTTGGTTTTTCCAGAGCAGAAAGCACAAAATCATGGAGAAAACCGAAAGGATTCCAATCAAATAGATTATGCACAAATGATACCCCCACCCCCTTCTTGATCAGCTGGAGTTAAGTTTTATTATGATTAGAAGAATCTAGTCTGTTTCAGACAAGTGGTCCATACGGTTGTCAATTTTGGAGAGTGGTCAAGTCTCCACTTCAATTGACTCAAAATCAATCAATTCAATGTAATTGGATGACCGTAGCTACTTGATGTAAATGGACCCATTATTAGAAAATAAATTGACCCATGCTAGAATTTGGGTAGTTGAATAATAAATTTCTTTTGAATTTTTAGGCGGATTTTGGCCTAGAAAAAATTCTATAGAAGAGACTTTTCTTAAAAATATCCTCTTGCATGAGGCCCCGAAGTAGATACTTTTCTTCCATTAGATTGTAAAAGATAGATACTTACACTCAAGATTTTGCTTTATTTTAATATTTTATCCTCTTATTTATTTTCATATTGCTTTTTGTCCCTTTGCATCATTCTCTAAGTCCTATGATCAAGGATTAGATTATTAAAAAGGAAAAGATAAATAAAGAAGGTTTTTTTTTATATATTTATTTGGTGAAGGTAGAGTGTGTGGAAACATCCTCTTTACTTCCCTTAACTAACAATCTAATGTGTATAACCCTAATTTTTTAAGGTAAATTTATAGAATTCAGTCCATCTCATGGACTTCTATTACAGTTCCAAATTGTACCAATGTGCATAATGCTAAATTTAGAGTTCCAACTATACAAGTGTACTAAAATTTATGGGGTGGACTGAAGAATTAAAACCTCTTTTTACTTAACCTATAAATGGCAATTTGACCCATCCCCGTAGCCCCCACCCACCCGCCTCTATCTGGGCAGGTTTTTGACCCTTATCAAGGTTCGGGGCATGTTGGGGTAAACCTAAAACTTTGGGGGATTACGGAATGGGGCAGGGTGGTATTTGTCCACTCTGGCCTCGAACCCATTTTGATTATATATATAATTTTGTAATATATGTGTAGACTGTCATTCAATCTTTCTGCAACACTTCAAGCTTCAAGCATATTTCAGCTAATCTTTCAATCAATTCGAGGGTATTTTTAGAATTTTATAAAATTTGAGGTCTTAAGAATCCAAGACTATAGGCACGTAGAGCCCAAAAATTCAAATCCAACTCTGACACCGTTTATCCCTACATCCTAAGACTCGAAGCCGAAACCGATTTCAATCGTCTGATTGGAGTCATTTTGATCTTGAACCTCATTCTACATCAAATAAAAATCTGAGACCATAGGTACGTAGAGCCCAAAAAACCAAACCCAACAACACCAATATCACCCAAATCTGATACCATTTTCCCCTTCATCTTAACACCCGAAGCCGGAATTGATTTCGATCGTTCGATCAGGGCCATTTTGATCCTGAACCTCATTTCATATAAAATCAGAAAATCCAAAACCATAGATATATACATCCCAAAAATCCGAATCCGACACCATTTATGCCTTCGCCTTCATCTAAGACTTGAAGGTAGAATCGATTATAATTGTCTAATCAGGTTCACTTTTATTCCTAAACCATATACCATATGAAATCTAAAATCTAACCTTGTAAATGGATAGAAATCAAAATTCTGAGTTCAATGGTACTAAGATTGTCTAGTTTCGACATCGTTAACCCCTCCATCTTGAGACCCAAATCTAAACTCGATCCGAGCCTTCCATTTGGAATCCTCTTCACTACAACTACAAATCTATGGCATCATACTACCAAACCTTTCTCCCAACGACCCAACCTCTAGAATCATCTTAAAATCCAAGATTTGACCAGATAGGAACCTCCAATTAATCAAGCCAATCACCTAAACTTGGAATGTCCAATTTAGATAAATTGGTAAAGTCTTGATTAATTGAGGGGATTTCTTCAAAAGCTGTATTGACAATCCATTCTTTCAATCAATATCCCTCCAAAAACCCTTTAAACTTCATCCATTGATCTTCCCTTGTCTCTTATCTCAACCCTCTATTCTCTTCTCAAAAAATCTATAAATACCCCATTTCTCACATTCTAAACACAATCTAGCATAGGGAGATAATAACTTTACCACCATTAGCCTAGAGAATACCCCTTTCACGTCCCAAGACCTTGCCCACTCACTCTCCCACATCCTTAGAGTCCCCCATATGTGTTTGAAGTCCAAAAATGCCCCTAAGTCGAACTAAATTGAAGAAGAAAACTTTGAAACACTCTTGAAGCCGTGAACTGTGCAATAGAAGTTTTAGACATTCAGCAATTCTTTTCATACCATGGACTACATTTCGAGCAATGTTGATAATAAATCCTTGCTCACATGTCTCGATATTTCTAGCTTAAACTCATGTGCCGCTTTCTTATTTTCATGTTTATTTTACGCATCACTGCACGGACAATTTTTGGCCTAATTAGCATGGTTTTCTCAATTAAGACCATCCTAAGCTTATTTCCGCTTGCATCATAGATGATATGTTTTTTTTTATTGACTGCATTGATAGAATTATCAAGTTGTTCCCTATCTCATTCATATTTCATGCATTAGATTCATTTTGTTAATATGACACCTTATCTAGATCATTAGCATGCATCATGCTTAGTAGCCCCCCTATAAACCGCATCCTACCCGTGAATTTGGCATCAATCCACGGGTAGGATTCAGTCTACCTCTAGAAATCTTAGCTCCACCCTAGGTGTGGACTGAACTATAAAAACCCTTAAACGTATTGTAGTTATATTGCTCTCCCTCTCCACCTTTTACTTTTAGGCCCCGTTCACTTTTTGGCAAGTTACTTGGATAAATGTTGTTACTTGGGTATGTTTTTCCTAGGAAACACTTACCCGGGTAAATGCATTTACCCATGTTCTTTTATTTCTCATGTAAATAAGGCAATGACCATTTTAGTCACAAAAATCCATTATTAAAAATGACATTTTTGCCTCATTCAAGTGTTGGTAACTTCCCCCTTAGGTGGGAAAGTTATTTACCCACCTTAGAGATGGGAATCACTTGCTCGGGTAAGTGATACCCAAGAAAATTAACTTTCCCTCATCCCCACATAAGTATGAAAAAAGAACATGAAACTCTTGATCAATAGAAACCAAAATCCAATTGACCAACCTTCCCCCTTTCAAAATACTTCCTTTAATTTGGACAATTCTCTCATCTACCCATTGGTTCACCCTAACTTGTTTTGTTCTCTTCTCTAATTCATTTTTATTAAATCACATTTCCATACGCTAATCAGGTCAATCACTTATTCCCCGCTCCCAGTTCATGAATATCCTTGTTCATGTGCTCCTTAGTATGGATTTTCTGATCTCCACGATATGACCATGTTACTAGTTGCACATTTAGCCATTTCACATGTTTTCGTACCATTCCTTGCTGGTCATCTTAATTTGTATTAGCTATTCAACTCAATTTTTTTATTCATTTGTTTCTTTATTGTTTGTGATCTATCATTTCTTTAATTCGTTTATTAATATAGTCTTTCTTTTATCTCTCATTCATTTTCTTAATTGGTTTTTTCTTTTGGCATGTTACAGCATTTCTTGATTCTAGCTCAACGGTTTCTCTAGATCTATTTTAATTTAACCCATTCATTTGCTTATTTGTCTATCTTAGCTTGACTATTTAACTATTAGTTTACTTTAGCTTTTTCTTTATTTTATCTTGTAAGATTTGTGCAATTCCAACAAATTCAAAGTCAAAAAATTGTTAAACAATCTTTAAAACATTGGTGAAGTAAAGACTAGTTTAACCGAGCACGTGTGGGATGCCTAACACCTCCTCACACCATACCTCCTTGGTCCATGGACCTTAAGAATTTCAATCCCAGTGGGAGACGAGTCACCAAAAAATATATATTTTTTTAAATTTCTGAGTTTTCCTAAATTCCCGATTTTTAAAAAATTTAAGTGACGACTCCAACTTCATATTCCATCCATCCCTCTCCGAGTCAAGTAACCACAAATATATGTTATTTTATATTATTCTATTATATAATATAATATAATTTTAGGTAAACTTAAAAATATTAAAAAAATTAAAATTTTAAACAAATTTGGGGATCCTATACAGGAACAAAGTTAAGATTGGAACATGAGCAGAACAGGACATTTGAGTTTCGGGTCGGGGATGAGGCAGACAAAACCCGAACCCGGACGGGCCCGTCGTCATTCCTAATTGGACCTTGCATATTGTAAGTTGACTTAAGGTATAAATCCTAGTTGCTCTATTTACACAAAGATATTTGATTAATGATTTAGTTGACTTCATGGTGTAAACCGTAAATTATGGAAGGATGATGAGAATTGGGAGGTGGATCTGGATTTGGTCTTAGGGCAGAGATCCGTATTCTAGGTAAAGATAAATAAATAAAAGGGATTAAGTTAACTGCACTCCATCCAAGATAGAAATTTTCATATTTTAATAGCCAAACATGCTGAATGTTAGGAAATGGGATATGCTCCTCGCATTCGGGCGGTTTACATACATATTCACCGTACATTACGAACATCTATAAAACTTGTTTTTTATTCTTCTCTTCTGGTTTCTATTTAATGAATGGATGGTCCGGAGCAACTTGACACCAATGCAATGCTTAAAAAAAGCTGTCTTTTCATGTGATATGACAATTGCAGTCAAATCTGCATTTATTGCAGTAATAATTGAGGAACATATGAGACCTCAGAGTCTGTTCCTTATAGCTGCATTTAAAGGCTTTCCTTGTTGATTGATGCAACAAGATCCAGGAGATTCGGAATTCTTTTTTCTTTTCAATATTATTCATATTTATCAATATAAGCTCATAGTTGGTAGTTGTAATTTTGGATTGTAAAGCATTAAACGGAAAAAAAAAAAAGTACGGATAGGTTCAATACAGATTTCTAATTCCACTATGTTGGCATCTTAGACCTAAAAATTCTGATCTAGACACCTACCCAACAAGATCTAAGGTTAGAACCGTCATTCTGACCCTAGGCTAAACCAACCCAAGCCTAAAAGGAAAAAGTGAAGACACTGCGCCATTTCTTATTAATTTGTATTATTTCTTTTTCTTCATTTAATTATATTTTCTAAAAAAAAAATAAGGAGACTAAATAGTCAATAACCAACCCAACAGGGTATGAGTCTACATTATAATAGGGTTTTATGTGTGTTTTTGGTTCTGTCTAATGGACCATTTATTCATGTTATTAGGTTCAAATGTAACAAGTTAACAAAAATAAAAGTTTAATTGTTATGTTAAAATATAGTTATTAATTATAATTAGGTCTAATTGGATCAAACACAATAAGCTTGGTTACAGATCTTATAGGGTTTGGTTTTTTCTTTATCAGTTTGGGACCGGGTTTATCTTGTCCCAAACCAATCTGACCCATTGACAATTTTAAGGGCTGTTTAATAATAACTGAAGTTGCTGAACTGAAAGACTTATTAATTTTCTTTTAACCAATAAAATAACTAAGTAATAAAAGTTTTAAGGACACAATGATATAAATAGTCAACTTCAATTTCAGTCTATAAGAAGTCCAAAGCCTTCTTAAAATCCAAAACATAAATAAATAAATAAAATTTTGAGTTCAACATCTTCAGCTGCTATCAAAAGGCCCTCAACTCAAATAAATCCTTATTAAGAAGGTTTGATATGGGCGCATCTGTTTCTCTTACTCTCCAGAGAGATCTATCATAGAAAAGGTTAACAAAAAAAGTGTAACATTAGTTATAATAACAAAATGGAAATAAGTTGCTTCTTCTACCAGTTCCATTAATAAGACAAAAAAGGGTAAATTTTTACTTTTTTCTTTTTTATACTAATACTTAATACCATTTAATTTGTACTCAAGGCCATCAGGACAGTTCTAGGTGCTTGGGCGGAATTCAGATTGAATGTTTTCAATACATGTTAGGGAAAATATCCGATTAGTATCCTGTATTTTGGGCTATTGCCATTTTGGTTTCTGAACTTTAAAATGCGATAATTTAGTATTCAAACTTTTGAAATATGACAGTCGAGTACATACTGTTAATAAGTTGTTAATCAGCCGTTAAATGGCATTTGAAAAAGACACAAATGCTCTTCAAGTGTCATCTAATTTTTTATCAATCATCCAAATATTTACAAAAAATTAACAGTCTCAAATCCTTGCCTATTCTATTTAAGAATGTTGGGGTCACTAGAATGCCCACTCAAACGTGACCCCAAGTTTTTTGAATGAAAAAGGCAAAGATTTGGGATTGTTAATTTTTGGTCAACGTTTAGATGATTGATAAAGAAAATTAAATGGCATTTGAAGGGCATTTGTGTCTTTTTCAAATTCCACTTAACGGTTGATTAACAACTAGTTAACGGAAGGTACTGAATTGTCACGCTTTAAAAATTTAGGTACTGAATTGTCACATTTTAAAGTTCGAGGACCAAAGTGGCACTAGACCCAAAATACAGATACTAATCCAGAAATCAGTAGGACAGCTTGGCTTCTGATTATTGCAAATGAGTGAAATGACCATCTCAACCATAGTGAAAAGTTGGGATAAATAGATTGCAATTCACCTCAGAAATTTGAAATTACAGCCCCTCCTTCCTGTGGATTTTGACATCAATCCACCGTCAGATTTCATCTGACTTGTACAGTGAGGTTCAGATTTCTGAGGTGGACTGAACAATAAAAACCCCTAAAAAGTTTGGCTGCATGAAAAAACAACATAGGCTATTTCCACGCTTCATGTGCATGAAATGTTACATGAGTGTGGGTAAAAGGCAATTGCAATCAATGTTCTTTTCAATTGAGCATGTCATGTGCAGCACTTGAAAACAGCCTTACCTGTTTTTTTTTTTTTCCCAACAACAAAGCTTTTCTCTCTCTTTACTACCAGTTCTCAGATGCGGCCAATGTGGTGGTGAAATTTCAGAATTCCCATACCATATTGCGTCTGACTGAATGGAACAACCTCTGAGGGACCCAGTTAGCTACAAGTAAATGCTCCTTAGGCTGTGTTTGGTTACAATGCAAATAAATTTGTACTGATGTAAAATTATAATAGTGTAAATGATTTGAGTTTAAATTCTGACTTATTCTTGTTTTAAATTAAGCTTATTTTGTTTGATTACAGTACAAATGAAGCAAATAAAGACATGAATCAGAATAAAATAAAACCCAAAACAAAGTTAAATCAGAATTTGCATTTCCATACATTTGTACTAATGCAAATAATTAAAATTGCATTGCAACCAAAGACAGCCTTGGGCTCACTTTGGAAGGAGTGTAAATACAAATTTGTAGAGTACAAAACCTTATATTTTGTATTAATTTATATATATTTGCACTGTACATATTTGTATTTGTATTTCTTCCAAACAGAACTGTAAAAAATGTGCCTCACACCAACTTCACAGCCCATTATTGAGAATATATTGCATATTTAATGTTAAATTTATAGGAAAATGTGTAAGGTTGGTGTGAGGTGAAGTAAATCTGAATTCAACCAATAGAGTTTGTCAATTGCGAGAGAGGGCCTGGGCGTAAATAGTTTTGCTATGTTAATTTAATGCTCTGCTTTGGCTTTTGTGAAAAAAAAAAAAAGAAAAGCTTCCATAAAAGCTAACTAAGAAGAGACCGATAAGAAGACACTTCAGAATATGGTAACAAAAATAAAGTAAAATATTGGAAAAATCTCTAAGAACCCTAGCGGATTGAATCTCAAGCCTCTGTTGTTGGAGCAAGCCAACTGCAGTACCAACTGAACCACCCATCAGTTGGTAAACCCCCCAATTTATCTTTTGTCTGTGAAATTCCGCCCAAAAATAATTTATCTAATTATTATACAACCTACTCTACTACCATTTCTTTAAAGGAATAAAAGAAATATGCTTAGGTGCAGAAATTTATTTTTAGAACATTTCAGGGTAAAGGACTTAAAACATAACCCTAGGTTTTTAAAAAGACTTAGACATACCTTATTATCACTCTTTTATCCTTCATTTTTGTTTAAAATTTCAAAATATACCCTGAACATTTCAAAACAATGTGTTCGAATTGCTGTTGATTTGGATAGTCGGACCATTTGGCTCAGAAACTATTCAGGCAACTAGTTCCGTTTTATCTCAAACATGGTCCCTAACAAAAAACTATTGAATTGGTCAATGACCCATTGACCCGGGTGGTTGAATTATTGACCCGTTCAACAGTTTTTGGTAGTTTTTTATTTTAATTATTTTTTATTTTTTGTTAAAATGAACCATCTATTCAAATCGGACGATCAAACCGTCAATCCAAAAACTAGTGGCCAGAGCAATTCTGATACCGAGTCAGTTTTTATAACTTTGTTTTAAACTTATGTGGGTGGTTGGTATACCGAACTCCCTCCTATCTTTCTTTCTCTCTCTCTCTCTCTCTCCTCTACAACAACAACCTACAACCTAGAGAAGATTGTATATAGAAAAAGATGGGTTGATGCCTAGACAGATAAAATAGAGATACTATGAGCAAAGATCAAAGTATCGTTATCGGGTATCGTATCGAATAAGTCGGATATGGATACAAATATGGATACGGCTACGGACACGCATTGGAAACACATGGATACGAACGAAAGATATAGAAACGCTTGGATACACTAGTGAAATGCATACAAAGCATATAAATTCTTTAATAATACTAAACCAAAATGTGAATTATCTATGAATAAAATATAAAGACATGAGAAATGCATGCTTCAATAGGTTATATGAAGAGAAATATTACAATAAACAATACGAGGACTCTAGAACATTCAAACATAGTACAATAATTATCATTCTTTCAATTTTATAATTATAATTTTCAATTTTTATTAATTTTTGGGAATACTTATTAACTTAAGTATTTTATTTAAATAACAACTATTTTTTAAATAGTAAATATGTTTTCATTTTTAACATATAATGTTTTATTTTACACATAATTGTAAAMTAAAACAAATAAATCATTTAAGGTAGATAAAATAAATTATATTTAATTTTCAGTTTTTATTAAATCTTTTGGGAAAAATTAATCTTAAATTATTCGTTTCAGTTTTTATAATTATGATTTTTTTTGTTTTCCATTAATTTTGTTGGGAAATTTATTTATTTAGTATTTTTATATAATAAATATTTTTTCAAATAATAACTATGTTTTCATTTTTAACATATATTTATGTGTAAAATAAAATATATAGATTATCTAAGATAGATGAAATATATTATTTTTATAATTTTTAGTTTTTATTAATTTTTTTGAAAAAAATTCAATCTTAAATTATTTATTTCAGTCTTCATAATACTATTTTTTAACTTGTATTAAAGATGAAAAACAATTCAAAAGTACCCAATGTGCAATTTTGTTAAACTAGACACGGATACGCCTCTGTATCGGTGGATATGGTGCGATACGAGCTGATACGGAGACCTATCGTACCGATATACATGACTCATGGGATACATATCCAGTCGTAGTGTATCCTGTATCCATGATCATGGACACGGATACGATATACCCCGTATCGAGAATATCGTATTGATACCTTAATCCTTGACTATGAGATGACTTAACTAAAAATAACGTTGTAATATTTATGAGTGTGAACGGAATCCTTCCACAATACACATACCCAGTCCGTGTATGTTTAACAAAAAAAGGGGTTCTGTTTGCTGTATATCCTTTTTTCCTCACATGTATATCCCATTTTCCCACAATTAACTATACATATTGAAGCTTATTTTCAAAAATTAACATCACTGGATGTGATTTATGATCTTCAGCATATCAATATTTGTCATCTAAAATTGGCTCATACTCAGTTGATATTCTTGTCTTTCTATCTCCTTTGTCCTCTTTTTCTATTAATTAAACCAGTTTGTTTGCATCTTTTTGTTTTCTCTTCTCTCCTACATTCTTTTTCTTATTAAAATGACAAAATAGGATTTTTAAAAAATTTTAAATGACCCTTTTCATTGATTAGAGGATATGTTTAAGTCCATTGGGGTTAGCCCATAAGATGTATATAAGTTATTCTGAAAAACTTAAGTATGTCTAAGTCGATTTATAAAAAGCGAGGGTATGTTTTAGTCTTTTACCCAACATTTAAATGTCCCCTTAAGATGATTTTCTCTTTTCCATTGATATTGTCAAAAAGAATTCAGTCTAAACTATTAAAGTGGGACCTCAAAATTAGTCAACTAGCCTTAACATCCAAGTCACATGCAAAAGTTATTTATAAAAAAACGGAAAACTCCACTTTAGTACCCTAAACTATGAGGGTAGTGGCAAGTTAGTACCCGAACTTTTAAACGTGTCATTGCAGTACCCAAACCTTCAAAAAGTGTCAAGTTGGTCTCTGCTGTTAACTGATTGTTAGTTATCTGATCACGTGGTGACATGTGCAATTTAAAATTTTTGAAAATATCAAGATTACCTTTCAAAAAAAGACTGTTCATTATCTTCTACCTTGACACTGAACCGGTTGAGATGTTTGAGATTCTGAACCAATAAGACACCATTCATTACTTTATAGGAGGCACTCGCTGATGATTACTATGCTGTGTTGCCCGTCTTCTTGTATCCACTCAAATTTAGAATCAATCTCCGCTATAAACATAAGTAAAGGGTTCGACCATGATACCAAAAAGACGTGATCCAAGAAAAGCTTTTAACCAAGCAATGAATATCATAAAAGGAGAGACCAATCAGGCGGTATTCATTAAAATTGGGGAATTTTGATCGACCAAAACTCTTCCGGCATCAAGAAAGTATTACAAGATAATTGAAGAGGAAGAAGACAGACTGACAAACACCAAGCCCTTTGAGTTTGGAATCTGTTATATTTCGTGGTTATGTTTTTCATTCTTACGATTTCATTTCATAATATCTTCAATAATTCTCCTCAAAAACAAATTTTAAAATAGAAAATGGATCAGGTTTTTGAGTTCCCTCTCTCATGGTTATTGTTGGACAGTTTTATATGCCCTTAGCTTCAATCAGAATGATGTACTTTATGAGTTTATTGTAAATGAATAAAAGTGCATATTTGATTCATGTTCCCTTGGTATGTTTCTATATAATACCCTTAAACTGGACACTTAATGAGACTCGTGTTAGTTTAGAATGTT
>NW_010729242.1:924236-939138 GCF_000365185.1 Nelumbo nucifera | reverse complement strand
TGATTGAATCTTTGAATTGGACCAGATTTCCAGTATTGCCCTGGACCTTGGAGATTAATGGGCCAAACTGGAAAGTTACACCTGACCCCTAGACTCGATTATGATACTACACTAGGTGTCGGATTGGGCTATCTTTGATGTACCAATCAGTGAGATCCTTAGCGGGGGTCAAAACCTGGGTATGTTGGGACAGATTGAGAATTCATCTGAGTGGGTGATCATAGTTACAGGATCAGCCCCTTTGCCGGACAAAGGTAATGATCGGGGATGCACTCTCTCTGATGGAAACCAAGACTGCCGGCAGCCGATTTCAATCGTTGAGATTTATTTTTTGTAAAGTATATTTTATATGAGATATAAAAGTATATATATTATGGTTTCTAAAATGTTTGCAAAAAGGTTTTAATTCTTGGGATCCATATAGGCAGAGAGTGCAACACTGTTCCTTGCAGCCGAGGGAGAGATCCTCTCTTGTCGGGCAGTGTATGATCATTATGGGCTGAGAGGTTAAGTGTATGACCATTGAGGTTAATACCTGATGGGCTAATCTTGCATCTACCCACAGTCCCTGGGTGTTACAAGGTGGCTTGGCCCAGGGACCACTTAGGGTAAGTGTTGGGCCCATAGAGCCCATTTGATGGGTTTCAGGGGGTGCATTGTCCATAGCAGAGTATTCGACCAGACCTTGTAACAAAGGCTGGGCCGAACCCATGTGGTTGATGTGTAGATCAATGCTTGGGTCCCACGCCATACAAGGAAGCCCAACTGGATAGCAGTTAAGAAGGCTAAGTGGGCATATGACCTTAATGGGCCTAAAGCCCATTTCRAACTGGGCTATTTAATTAGTTAAATGTGGGGCGAATTCTGAGATGGATTAGTAGATAGGATAGGGTCTAAACCCTATCCACTCAGAGAGTCCAGATCTGAATGTGTTTCAGATCTAGAAACCTCTTAATGAGATTAGGAGAAGGCTAATCTAACTTGCAGATAAGATAAAGGTTTATCCTTATCACCTAAAGGGATGTCTGATCCAAATCAGATTTGGATCAGCAGCTCCTAATTGGATTAGGAGCTGATCCTTTAGGGTTACAAAAGAAGGAAGGGGTGGTAGTCTTTAGA
Source organism: Nelumbo nucifera (assembly GCF_000365185.1). The sequence goes on along the minus strand of NW_010729242.1, from coordinate 938,019 downwards.
GACAGATAATCACATCCTCTTCAGAGCTGAAAAATCACAGAAGAAAGAAAGAACCAAGCAACCCTGCAGAATTCTTTCTTGCTGCCTACATTGCTAGTTCGATCTCCAGTTGTGGGAGAAGTCAAGATTCGATCTTGATATTAGTTCTTGGTGAAAGAACTGATTGGAAGCTGTGCTCACGTGCCATCTTGCTGTTTCTTACGAAGGACAAGGTTCTTGGAGAAGAACACTGTTGATTCTGCTCCATTCTGCACTACGCCATCTTCAGTGGGAGCAGTCTTTGGATCATTCCTTGGGTGTGAACACCTCCATTGGGAGATATTACTTCTCCGTATCAGGTATACCTCTCTCCTACTCCTTTTGGTTCAGATCTGATTCAGTTTATGGTTCAAGATTAATCCTTGAAAATATAATTTTCTAAATAGGGAATTTGATTCCCAGTTGAAAGGGAGAGAAAAAATTTTAAAATTCGCCCACCTTATTCCGCAAGATTTGGGCGTCCATACGATGGATCTCTCATCCCTTCAGTTATAATGTAATCGTCAGCCTAAGAACAACACTACACTTTGTATATATCTATATCTCTTATGGGCTTAGCCAGATTATCATGTCATCGACATCTATTTATGATCTGTCTATTTGTTGTTCTAAATTCAATGAGTATGAGAAAAGAAGAAAGAAAAGAAAAAGTAATTAGAAAACAAAAGGTACCGGTGAAGGCAATGAGATCAAGATTCTCAGTTGAATCATTCGCTCGTAGAAGGCGGTTGTGTTGAGATCAGAGCAGGTATAGCCACCTGTTCCGACGACATGTCCTCACAAAGTGTTGTTTTTCCTTCTACATTTCTGACCTTCGTCATGTTTTGCCAATTATGTCCATTGAATGAGGTTCTCTTCATGGTTGTCAATAAAAAAATATTTGTTGAAAGTATTTTCATTATTGACGTGAATACCTGAATCCATTACCAATTTGATATCAGAGGTGGTTACTGGTTATAGATTGGATACCAATTATAAAAAATTTAGATGATAGGTGAAGGGTATTTTTATCCTTTTACATGATACTTAACGTCTGTTAATGGTTTTGGACCAACTTAACACTTTTTAAAAATTTGGGTACTACAATGACACAACTGAAGTTCGGGTATTAACTTGACACTACCCCCAAAGATCATCGATCCGCAAAAATTTCTAGTTTGGGTATTAACATGGTTCATTAATATGTGTGGTATTTCAAATCAATTCAAATGTCTAGGCCTTCAAAGTAGTCTTTGAAGATCAATGAATTAATTTCAACCATCCAAGTGATATACTAAGATTTCAAATTAAACTGTGCCAATCCAAATAATGCATCAAATTTAGAGATGACTAATTATATTCTAATCACTATCTGCTATAATGGCTACATCAAAATGCCGAGTTTAAGAAGCAATCAAATATAAAGCTATACATCAAAGGCGTAAAAGTAGTTATCCAGAAGTTTGGACTCACTAATTGCATAACACCACTTTTTAATCAAAGTATTTAGGCAGTAGCTATCTACAATATTTCCCCCCTTGCTTTGGGGTGTTGGCTAGCTTTATCTCTTACTTGTCAAATATATAAATCAAGGATTAAAATATTGATACGATACAGAGTATTGTATATGTCATGATTGGCAAAGTATCATGCCAGTCGTGTGTATCAATTTGACCTGTTGTATTGGTGCTTATCACGTTTTTTTTTTTTTGCCTTGGGTCGATGACAAAGCCATCAATCATGTTCCTAGATTTTGTTGGCCATTTATTTTGGTCTTTTTAGGCGTTTAGACCTTTTCGTAGTGAGATCAATCAACTACTGACCATTTGACCTTTCGGAAAAAAACGGGAGAAAAAAATGGAAGAAGAAGAAGAAGAAGAAGAAGAAGAAGAAGAAGAGGACGAGGAGGAGGAGAAGATCATACCACTATAAAGTATATTTTTCATTTTTTCTTGTTTTGTATATATATAATAGACATGTAAATTGTAACTATGTTTGTTAGATAGATTTGTTGATGGATTTTTTTTACATGATTTATATGTGAAACTCAAAAACGAAAATATATTTAGTGTTTGAATAAATATAGTTATTGTTTATATAGAATTACTAAATAAAAAATTCCCAAAACTTTAATAATTATAAAAACTGAAATAGAGTGGTGATTATATAAATAAAAATAATTTAATATTTCAGTTTTTTTAGAAATTTAATCAAAATTTAAAATTATAAAAATAATTTACTTTAACTACCTTAAATGATTTGTATATTTTATTTTATGATTATATGTATAATAAAGCAATTACATGTTATAAATGAAAGCATATTTATTATTTGAAAAATTAAAGTTATCATTTACATAAAAATACTAAATAAATAATTTTTCCAAAAAAATTAATAGAAATTCAAATTATAATTACACCTAAAATAGAGTGGTAAATAGAAAGATAAAACTAATTTAGTATTTAATTATTTAGAAATTTAATAAACTAAAAATTATAAAAAATAGTTTACTTTATCTACCTTAAATTATCTATATGTTTTATTTTACAAATATAATTATAATAAAAAAATTATGTTATAAATGATAAGTATATTTATTCTTTAAAACCATAGAGTTATCATTTACATAAAAATACTAAATATCTGAATTTTTTCAAAAAATGTTTAATAGAATTTAAAAAATTGTAATTATATAAACTAAAAAAGATTAGTAATTATAAAACTGAAAATAATTTTAAAATATAATAAAAACTGAAAACTATAAAGATAATTTACTTTAATTATATTATATGATCTATATGTTTTATTTTACAATTATATATATAATAAAAATCTCACACATTATAAGTAAAATGATATTTATTATTTGAGGAAAATATAGTTATCATTTACATATAAATACTAAATAAATAAAAATTTTCAAGAAAATTAATAAAAATTCCAAACTATGATTATAAAGATTAATATAGAGTTGTAAATATAAAGCTAAAAGTAATTTAATATATAATGTTTTTTAGAAATTTAATAAAAACTAAAAATTATAAAAATAATTAATTTTATCTACCTTAAATTACCTATATGTTTTATTTATAAATATAATTATATTAAATGGTTATATATTATTAGCGATAAGTATATTTATTATTTTAAACCGACATCGTGGAATTGGCCATGACATCATGGAACCGGCTGCGACATCTTGGAACTGGCCAGGGAATGAGAGCACGCCTGGGATTACCAGGGCCTTCACATGGAGCATTTGGCATCATGGAACTAGCCACGACATCACGGAACCGACTGCATCTTGGAACCGGCCAGGGATTGAGAGTGCGCTTGGGGTTGCTAGGGCCTTTGCATGGTGCATGTAGCATTGTGGAACCGGGCATGGCATCGCAGAGCCGACCGTGGCATCTTGGAACTGGCCAGGGAATGAGAGCGTGCCTAGGGTTGCCAGGGCCTTCGCATGGAGCATGTGGCATCGTGGAACTGGCTATGGCATTGCGGAACCGACTGCGACATCCTATAATCAGCTAGGGAATGAGAATGCACTTGGGGTTGCCAGTGCCTTCCCGGGGTTGCCGAGGAATGAGTGCAATCCTAGGGCTGCCAGGAGGTGTAACAAGTATGGAGAACATATCTGAAAGTTAGTACACGAGTTATAGCATTCATATCATTTGATTACTGTCAAAGTATATATAGATGCATATAGACTTATCGTACCTAGAACTATATATATAAAAAAAGAAACTTTATCGCAAAAGTGCGAGTTGATACATGCATTAGTAGTAGAGTTCAATAAGAAAGTAGATATATTGAAACATTGCTCATTTATTCATGGAATGAGTACATGCGTCAATGGAATTACGGAAATACAAAATTACTCGAAGTAGGGTTTCAACCAATAGTCATTGATTGTTTCGTCCTCTTCTTCTGTGTCTACTGTCTTCAATACATAATAACCCGAAGTATGGGCTTCTTTTATTAGATATGGCCTCTTCCATGTTGGGGCGAATTTTCCTGCAGACTTGCCCTACCTAACGTTTATCGCCATTTTGAGTACCTTGTCTCCTTCTTTGAAGTTTCTGTGTCTCAAAAGTCTATTGAAGTTTGTGGCTAGGGCTTGTTTATATTTGATCTACTTTTGCAAGGCCATGTTTCTAGGTTCATCGATGACCTCGAGCTTATCTGCGAGTAGGTGGTCCATGTCCTCTGGTCTGACTTTCTTACACATCGCAAAGTCTACTTAGGTGGATATGGCCCGTATTTCTGCTGGTAGTACTACTTCTTGACCATATACCAATGAGTACGACATCGCCTGTGTACTTTTTCTGATAGAGGTGCGATAGGCCCAAAGGGTTTTTGACAACTTTTCTGCCCAATCCTTTTGATTATCGGCCATTGTTTTACTCAACATCCTTAGTAAGGTCTTGTTTGTGGCTTCGGCTTGTCCATTTCCTTGTGGGTAATATCTTGTTGATGTTCCTAATCTTGCACCGTATTTCTCTAGGAGGTCACAGACTTCTTGATTTTTGATGGATAGGCCATTTTCTGTCAGTATTCGCATTGGGACTCCGAATCTGTGAACTATGTTCTGCCTTAGGAATTTGGCTATGTTTTCTATGCAGATTTGTTGCAAGGGTATGGCCTCTTCCCATTTGGTGAAATAGTCGACGGCCACTATGATGAAGCAATACCCTCTGGAAGGGGGGTGTATCTTGCCTATGAGGTCTACCCCCCAAGTATGGAATGGCTAGGGTGTGATGATTGGGTGGAGACTGTTGGCAGGCCTATAAATTCTTTCGCCATGGATTTGGCACTTATGGCTTCTACGTACGTGTCTCTGCGTATCCTCCATCATTGTTAGCCAGTAGAAACCTAGGTGTAGGATATGGTTGTATAGTGCTAGCTGTCCCTAGTGGGCCCTTGGTTCAGAGCTATGGGCTGCCTTTAGTACCTCGTCGATCTCATCACCAGCCAGGCATTGCAATGGCTTTCCTATGTGTGACTTTTTGTATAGCATTCCATCATGGAGGTAAAACTGCATAGCCTTAGATAATAACCTCCTCCTCAGTGTAGTATCAATGGGCAATGTGTGGTCTTTCAGATAGTCTATGTACATCCTCCTCCAGTCCCCCTCACAAACCACAAGGCATTCTTTGCCATCTACTTGTGGGATGCATTTATTGCATTCCCACTGCGCCTTGGTAGAGTCCCACTTCACTGCAAGCCAATAATACCCTAGCCTTTGTAGTTTTCGAAATAGAGTGCTTGTGATGTTGCCAAAATGGATTTTATGCACTTGGTTCAACACTACTTCAGCCTTTGCTTTCCTTAGGCATCTTGTCTTACTTCGTCCGACTGCCTGTGATACAGTACTCCACTCACTAGTTAGAATTTTGCGATCAACTTGCTATCCTGTGTCCCTATGGTCTAACTCTTCAGCTTTTGAATTATTTTGTGCCTCCAATCAACCATTGTTATTTCATCTTCTTCTTCTACCTAATACTTCAAAGTGATGGTTGATTGTTTATCAACTTACTGGATGGTGATCTCTATTGGCTTCATGCTAGCTTGTATCTTGGACCCTAAGGTGGCTAGCACGTTAGGGAACCTATTTTTGGATCTACATTGGTGTTTGAAATCTACGTCCAGGTTGTGGACTAGCCTCTGGATCAGGGTCCTATATGGCAGAATGGTCACCTCCTTTACTATTGTACTTCTGTCAAGCTGGGCAATCACCAGTTTAGCATCACCAATCAACTTTATCTTATTTGCACTAGCTTCTATTGCTTTGATCAGGCTGAGGACCAGGGTCTCGTACTCAGCTACGTTGTGTGAACAGGGAAACTAGAGTTTGAAGGAGTAAGCAAACATTTGCCTATCGGGTGAGGTTAGGGTAATCCCGATGCCGACCGAGGTTCTAGTGCTACTCCTGTTGAAGGTCTGGACCCACTCATTGCTTTCAGCCACAATGATCATGGGTGTGTCTCCGGGTACTTCATAAAATATGGAAAAATCACTACTTAAGGGAAAAGTGACCAACAAATCTACTACTGATTGACACTTGATAGCCCTTGGTTGGGTGTATTCTATCGTGTATTCATTGAACTATATCATCAACTTGACAAGTCTATCGGAGAGGGGAGGTCTGTCCATGAAGAACTTGATGGGGTCATTTCGTGCGATGAGCCTGACTTTCTAGCCTAGGATGTAGTGCTGAACTTTTGTGTAGCGAAGACCAGCGCTAGACACTACTATTCCATGTGGGAGTAATTCTTCTCAGCTAGTTTAAGGGTCCAACTGGCATAGTATATTAGGAGTTCCACTCTATCATCGGCCTCCTATGCCAATAAGCATCCTATGGCCTCTGATCCTATTGCGATGTATATCATAAATTCTCGCCCATCCTTGGACGATGACATGGTTGGGGCCTAGCAAGGGTTGATTTCAGTTGTTCAAATGTTTGTTGATGCTCCTGGGACCAATTAAACTCGTCAGACTTTTGGACTAAATTCATCAGTGGCAGTGTTGCATGCACAAGGCCAGGGGTGACCTCCTTAGGTATGAAACCTTTTCTAAGAAAGTTATTAGTCGAGACTTGTTGGTTGGAGGAGGGAGATTTGGGATGGCTTTGACCTTGCTCTCATCCGGGTGTATCACTGTCTGGTCTACTCTGTAGCCTAAAAACTTGCCTGACTGCACTCTACATGCACATTTTAATGGGTTTAACCTTAGCTTGAAATCCCTACATCGAGTGAAGACTTTCCCTAAGACTTTGAAGTGATCCTCTTTCTTTTTCGCTTTGACTACTATGTCGTCCACATAGCATTCGATTTCTTTATGTATCATATCATGGAAGATGCTAGTCATCGCTCTCTGGTATGTTTCCCCAGCATTCTTCAGGTTGAAGGGCATCATCTTGTAGTAGAAATTCCCTATCGGTGTCCTAAAGGCTGTGTGGGGTGCGTCTGTAGGATCCACAAATATTGGTTGTACCCACTAAAAGCATCTAGCAAAGAGAAGAGCTCATGCCCTATAGTCGAGTCTATCAACACCTCCATATTGGGTAGAGGGAACTCATCTTTTTGACAAGTCTTGTTTAAGTCCCTAAAATCAACACAACACCTACGATAAGGTGAGCTTAGTATTTGAGTGATGTGCTATTGCTAAAGGACTAGGTGGGGAATACTAACATGAGTTGTCCATTCTTCTTCTTTACTAGGACTATATTGGCTAGCCACTGGGGGTGTGCTATAAGTTCGATGAAACCTACTTTCAGGAGCCGCTCTACTTCCTCTTTGATCTTCAGGGTTATTTACAACTTAAAAATCCTTTGCGGCTGCTTCACTGGATGGAACTTGGGATCTATGCACAGGGAGTGTTTGACGAAGTCTAGATCTAATCTTGGTATTTGGTCGTATGACCAGGCGAAGAGAGAACATAGATTAGACTAGTTTATAGTATTTAAGGTTTTGCGATAAGGAGAGCTCCTTACCTTTCAATAGTGCAATAAGTTTTTCTTTGTCCTCAGCTGCTAGTTTGGCCGATATGTATAGCGGTCTTTTCTCTGTTTCGTCAGCTGCTAAGTTGATTTCCTCTGACGGTTCTTTGATCATGTCAACGGAATCCATCATGCACCTGGGAGGTGCTCTGACTTCATCGCAGTATTCTAAAGTGTCTTCTCTTAACTCCTGTCATTGCTCATGTTATTATTTTTCTCATATATGTATTTTTTTTTTGGAGTTTTCTGTTTAGTGTAACTACGATTGAATGTCCGTACCTTTGTGTCATTCTCAGTGACTGGTTTATCATCCGATGACATTACTATAGTGAGCTCGGTTTGCGAGGATGGTGTGATGAAATAATGCTAGTTGAAAGATTGCTTAGAATGTTTTGTTAGATAATTACGATGACTCTTTATTGATAGAAAAGAGGTAACATGTACAAATACGTTTGGAAAGAATTGTAGTTCATAATGTGTTTTCTTGGAGGATGCTCTTTCAAGTAGTCAGGAATAAATTACAGAGGATTATACATCAGGGACGTATTTTTTTGAAAGAAAATTTGAAAGCGGTTTACAAATTGCGACAAGGTCACCTTTTATTTATTTTTAACAATCAGGATAAATTATAATTTATAAAGTCATACCTCAGGGATGGCCTTCTTGGCTGCAGGTGGTTCGTTGTCCTTGTAATCCATGATGATGGTGTAGTAGTATTTTCCATCATTTCTCGTCACTCGGATACATTTTCTCCTCTTCTTTTGTTTGACGGTATCTGCCAGTTTGCTCTCTATGGGATTAGGTAGGTTCATCCCTTCGACCTTGGCTATTCTTGTCTCCCCTTCGTCTGCCAGATCTATGAAATAAATACCATCTTGTAGGTGCATTTATGATTTATCGAACGGGGCCCTAGTGGCTGGGATCCTAATTGACCGTCCTTGGTGTTTAGCTTTGATGCACTGATGATATGTTGAAGGGACGAGAGCCAAAGCATATATTAGTGGGTGTCCCAAGAGGGCATGGTAAGAGGTCCACCCTGGGACCACCTGAAACTCCTACATGATGCTGAATGGGCCAATTGCTATTTGTAGTTCGATGAACCCCTCTGTGATGGTCGCATTCCCGTTAAAGTCTGTCACTTCTAATGGTAGTCCTTTGATATCCTCTTTCCGGACGCTCATCAACTGCAACGTGTGGATGGAGATGAGGTTGATAGAGTTTCCTGGGTCAACCATCGACCTTCTCATTTCAAAATTGTCTATTTTTGCCAAGACGTATAGAGGTTTGTTGTGGTGGGGGTTAGCAACCAACATGTCTTCCGTTGTTAACTCTACACTATTGCGATCACAGCTGTAGGGCTGTAACGGGTGCTTGAAGGCTTCCACTAGTGCCTTGATGTCCAGTTTCTACGTTGTCATATTGGCCCCCTGCTTGGTGAAGAATTGCTGCAGCTCTTGGCTCTACTCCAACTTTTCTATTAGAGCATCGGACTGGTACTAGCCACTTGCTCCTACCACATTAATGCAGCCTCCCTGGGTATGGGATGGGAGGGGATCAGTTTCTACACATGCCGGGTCTCTTTTGAAAAACTGATCCAACTTTACTTTCTGTACAAATAGTCTTCTTAAAGTGAAACAATCCGTTAGGCCATGGTGTGGCGACTGATGGAAGTTGCACCATCTTCCGCTATGCTTGTCCTTCTCCAAGTCCACTCCTACTGGTGGTGGCGGTAGGTTGATGACCCTGTCCTCAACTAACTTGTTCATTATCATGATCACCTTCTCCTTTGTGTAGGGAAAGTGGGGAGGGACATTTCTTCTTCTAGGGGCATTGTCGCATTGGTACGACCCCTGTCTGACTCCTCCGTTGCTTCTAGGATTTCTGTCAACCACATACGCCTCATTCCTATTGTATGGAGAGGTATCTTTGATGGTCCGTGCCATCCTCTCTACACACCTCCACAGTTGGCTGAAGGTCTTGACTTCAACATTCTTGATACTGATCTAGTAGGTGGGGTGTATGCCCTACACGCACTACTCAACGAAACTTTTCTCAGTGGCGTGTTTGTCGAAGACAGAATGCGTTAGTTTCTGGAACCTCATAACATAGGCCAGAAGGTCCTCCCCTGGTCCTTGCTCTACGTTCTGCAAATTGGCCATTGTCAGCTTTCTCTCCAGGGTGAACCATTTTGATAAGAACCTTTTGGCTAGTTCATTCCATGAATCAATGCTTCCAGGGGTGAGACTCACGAACCATGTGTATGTTGGGCCAGTTAAGGACTTGGAGAACTCGCGTACCTTGATGTCCCCATCAAGAGCGAAGGAATAGAGGGTGTCTTCGAACTTGCTGATGTGTTCCTATGGGCTGCTCCTCTGTCCATCGTACTACAACCATTGCTGAGGAGGAGCATACCCCGTAGGGTAGGGCTTGTACATAATGCGATTGGAATACAACTTCTGTAGGACGGTCGAATCTGGGCTCTATTGCGGCTTTCGACTACCAGCCTCTGGACGTATTCCTTCAGCTCGTCTCGACTGATGGATGGATTAGTGGCCCATCTGGGTTGGGGTTGGGTTGGCCCTGTTGGGATGCTTTGGGATGGCAGAGGTTTGGTTAGAGGTATGGCAGCTAGGGTTGGGGTTAGGGTTAGGGACACCGACAAGAGTGGCGGCGAGGGTTTGTCCAGCTTAAGCTGAACGGTTAAGCAAGATCAAGAGGGTGCTTCTCATTTCCTCCTGCATTTGTTTGAGCCTTCTGAATCTATTCTTGAAAAGCGCCTCGAACTTGTATACTTTATTCGAGAGTATCTCGATATCGGCCTGCATAGGCGTCTCCATCTCGGGTTGGTCCTCCACTCCTGAGTTGGTGTTCTTTGAGACATCGCTTTGCTCTTTTGGAATAGAGGTAAGGTTGATTCTTCGTGAGACCGTTCTCTATGATCAAAGATGGAACTAGAGATTCTACTATAGGTAGGGTAAGGCTTGGAAGGGAAACTGTCTCTTTGAAAGATAGAGAAAGGTCGGGAAGTAGGGAGGTTGGCCTTCGGTCTAAGGGTGCTAGGGTAAGGGATTAGAGTGAAAGAGTGCTCGAGTGATGGATGTTGAATGTTGAGTGAATGTCGATTACGAGGAAGATCTCTATTTATGGGGGAGATTCCGAGATCCTAAAAGGTAGGAGATAAAGGTATATGTGGCCTATCGAGAAAGGGAATATAAGATTTGCTACCAATCATTAAGTGCACCACTAAGCTTTTTCCACGTGTCTCATGGGGATTTTCTTGAGGGTCGGCTTTCCTTCCCCTCAAGATCCCTCATTACTCACGTTGCTACTACCTCTTGTGCACTTTATTTAATTGACATGGCATTTAGTGACGTCACTACCTAGTGAGCAATATCCTGTTAACCCTATGTGGCATTTTGGCATCGACTGTGGTCTATTACGGATTTGGCCACACACGGGCCTCACCATGCGCTCAGCTCAGGTTTCTCTTAGCTGGGTCACGAATGGGCTTGTAGGCATGTGGTGAACTGTGGGTTTATCGTAGTTCTGCAATGCGCTCTATGAGTTCATCGCAACAGGAAAGTTGACTATAGGTTGTTTGCATGCAACCTCGTGGTGTTAATTTAGTGTTTGATGTTCTCTGAGTGTTTGAGCGGACACTATATACCTACAGGAAAATTACACATAACCCTAGACTTGATTATGGTACCGCACTAGGTGTTGGATTGGACTGTCTTTGATTTTCCAACCATTGAGATCCTCAAGGGTCAAATACCTAGTGTTAATGCTTGGATTGGCCGAGGACAACACAGTAAATTTGCTTAGCTTCCTGGACGGGCTGGCTAGTGGATGGATCCGAGGGCGTGCCGAGGACATTTGCAAGAGGAGCCAAAAGTGCACTGCAACCGAGGGCTAGTGGAGTCTGCCTAAGGTCGGCTGAGGCCGAGTACCTGCGAGGAAGGGAACATTAGAGGCCCTGGTTGATAACCCGAGATGGGGACTTCGATGGTCATGTTAGTGAGGGGCTGAGGGAATAGAAAAGTGGGTGGACAAGGTCTAAGGAGATCAGACGAGGTCACCAGAAAGTCTGGTGGCCCCGAGAGAGACCCCTTACCTTGGGGGAGACATGCCCTATTTATACTTGAGGTCACCCGTAGGCGGACGCATGCGGGCGGTTAGGATGCGAATTGGCCCTGATAGGGCGATAATTTGAGCTCGCTGTGTGTGGTCGCGCCATTGATCCTGCACTAGGTGCCAACCTCCGCCTTGCTAGACGTGCTGATTGGCTCTGCCCTCGGCTATGTGTCATCGTGCTAGTGGTCTGCTTAAAGCACCTACATCATTTGCTCTCCACTCTCGTGGCCGTGGTGGAGGTCTTAGCTGAGGACCTCGGCTTCAGCCGAAGGGAGTGTTGTTCTTGTTGGGAGGCACTGAGTGGCCTTCTATGGCAAGGACCTCAGCTTTGGCTAGGACGGAGAGAGTGGTCTTCGAGAGCGGAGGTGCTGGTGCCGATTTCGGAGTTGCTAAGGATAGCCCAACCTAGGAGCATGGAGATGTTGGTTGCGATCGAGGCCTCATTGGAAGTAGTCTGGCTTATGAGCGTGTAGACGTCCTCGGCTTCAAGGGGCTTCCGTTGGCTGCTATGCTAATTCCGCTCCATGAGGAGGTTGTGGAGGGCTGAAGAGCATGAAGGCATTGACCTCGGCTCTGAAGAGCTCGGTACCATGTTTTCTATGGGTACGAGGTATGCATACGCTCAATCATGTGCTTTAGATGAGCCGATGAGTCCATGTGCAGGCTAGGCGTTGCCTTATAGTCAGTAAACGCTGTGAGGCACAATCGACAAGTGGGTGTGCCGTGGCTGCACACGAGATGAGTTCCGGTGTCGGATGTTGTTTGTGCGCACGATGGGTCTCAGCGTTGGTCTAGACTATGCCCGATGTTGGCATCGGGTCTTGACCGTACGCGAGACGATGATGGATTTCCTTTGCATTTGTTGTGGAGGTCTAGACTATGCCCTAGTAGTGGAGAAAGCTTTTGACATGGGCTGGCCTCGGCTTCGCTCGCCTAGGTAGTAGGATTCCTTTTGTCGGCCTGACTCATCAGCTTGCAGTTCCGTTGATAAGCTTTGGTTAGCTTATGCTTGCGTGAGGAACCCTATGTTGGTCTTAACCTTTGAGAAATTGGATAAGGTTAGGGCTGTTCATAAGAATGCCCAACCTGACCAAACCGACCAACCCGGACTGACCCAACCCGAGTCGACCGGGTTTTCATCCGTACTGGTCGGTTTCGGGTTGGGCACATACATAAACCGAAATCTTGGTTGGTTTGGGTTTTCTTGCATGAAAACCGAAACCAACCCGACCCGAACCGAATTAGTATTCTACTAGTTTGGTAGTTCATACTTCCTAGTTTGAGTAGTTTCGTAATTCCTAATAGTCTTCTACTTTTAGACTTCTACTAGAACTAGAACTCTAGAAGGCCCATTAGACAATTACAACTAGAATTCAATTAGGTGTCCTTTCTTAGTTTTTTACCTAGATTAGAATTTAGAAGGTTTCTAAATTTTTATTTTATTGATTTACCTACCTAGATTTACCTAGTTTTTTACTCTAGAAGGCCCATTATTGACACTTGTTTTTACATGAAGAATTTGTTGATTTTATTCTTTACCTGAATTAAATTTAGATTTATCTTGGACTCTTGAATATCAAATTATCAACTAATTCAAATTTTATTTGGCTTTGTACAGCAACAAAAGTGAAACCGACCCAAACCGACCTAACCTGACTCAAACCGACTAGGTCGGTTTGGCCTGTCAGTGGGTCAGTTTCGGTTCCCACCTTAGCTAACCTGACCAGGTCGGGTCGGTTGGGAAAATCCCAAGAAACCGACCCAACCCGACCCGTGAACACCCCTAGATAAGGTAGCCTAGAATCCTGCCCCGGATCGTCCGGGAGATAGGGCTTCTGAGGCCCAGAGAAGAGAATACCAAGAATGGGAGGAGAAAAACTCCCTTGCCCACTACTATATCGTTGCCTCCTTGGACAACCCAATTCAGAGGCAGTTCGATCAGATCGAACTTGCTAARGACGTATTGRACAGYCTYARGACAWTGTACGRAGAGCATAATCGTTCTACTCGGCAGAAGGTCTTGAAACAGTTCATGACCGCGCAGATGTCCAAGGGYCAAYAGGTTCACGACCATTGTCTTCGGATGATGGGTTATATCAACGAACTGGAGGCTCTTGGATCCGGGATGGA
>NW_010729242.1:891479-920455 GCF_000365185.1 Nelumbo nucifera | reverse complement strand
CTGATGTGTAGATCAATGCTTGGGTCCCATGCCATACAAGGAAGCCCAACTGGGCAGTAGTTTGGAAGGCTAAGTGAGCACATAAGCTTAATGGGCCTAAAGCCCATTTCGAACTGGACTAATTTAATAAGTTAAATATGGGCGAATTCTGAGATGGATCAGCAGATAGGATAGGGTGTTAACCTATCCACTCAGAGAGTCCAGATCTGAATATGATTCAGATCTAGAAACCTCCGAATGTTATTAGGAAAAGGCTTTTCTAATCTGTAGATAAAATAAAGGTTTATCCTTATCATCTAAAAGGATGTCTGATCCAAATATGATTTGGATCAGCAGCTCCTAATTGGATTAGGAGCTGATCTTTTAGGATTACAAAAGAAGGAGGGGGCGACAGCCTTTAAAGATATACTCACATTCTCTTCAGAGCTGAAATCCCAGAAGAAAGATTTCTGTAATCCCTGTGAAAATCTTTCTTGCCGCCTCCTTCCTACAGCCACCATACATCCAGTTTGATCTCCAACTCTGTAAGAGAAAACAAGATTCGATCTTGTCATCAGTTCTTTGAGAAAGGATAGATAGGAAGCTGTGCTCACGTGCCATCCTGCTGTTTCTTGTGAAGGACATAGTTCTTGGAGAAGAACACTGCTGATTCTGCTCCATCCTACACTACGCCATCTTTAGTAGGAGCAGTCTTTGGATCCTTCCTTGGGCGTGAACACCTTCATTGAGAGATAATATTTCTCTGTATCAGGTATACCTCCCTCCTAGTCTTTTTGGTCTAGATCTGGTTCAGTCTATGGTTCAAGATTGATCATTGAAAATATTATTTTCTAAATAGGGAATTCGATTCCTAGTTGAACGGGAGAGAAATTTTTTGAAATTCATCCACCTTATTCCACAAGATTTAGGTGTCCATACGATGGATCTCTCATCCCTTCATTCATGCCCACCGAGGAGGTGTGACCATTCGAGGGTCTGTTTACCGGGGAGGGGTCCGTGTAAGCTGAAGAGGTTGCCGAGGTTCGAAGCCTGTTCTTGCCCAATGTTGAATTTTTGCATATGCTCTGCCTTTGCTTTGGTTGCATTTCTTCTGTGTAAGGGTTAGTGCCCCCTTTGAGAAGTCACAAGTTCCAAAGATTCCATCACTCAATAACCCATCTGCTCATGCACCCAAATGGGTAAGGCCAAGGTCGAGCTTCGCCACCGAAAACACGGTGCCCTGGTCTTAGCGAGGTGGTGTTGTTCCCTTCAACGTCGGTTACAAGTTCGTACTGATTCATTCTCCTTTATGTCAGGAGGTTGGAGAGTTCTCGGCAGCTGATTCACACTTTGCCCGCTTTTGCCAAACATTGTGGGGTTGTCTCGGTAATGTCCAATAGGGTGGTTAGCCGATGGAGCCCGTGAAGGGCATCTGCGCCGATGCCTTAGGTCTCTAGCGGGCCAGCCACCTGTCAGTCGCCTCACCTCGTCTAGCCTCTACGTGAGGTGGTCAAGTCGGCCGAGGACCGTTTGGAGTTGGTCCTTGGTGACCAAGTTCTGCATAGTTCTCTTATTTCTAGCCATTTTGTTGGAAGCTGAGTTGTAGTATAGGGGGGAAGGCTTAGTAGCCGAGTTTCCATACACAATGACAATTGTTGATGCTCGGATTGGTTGAGGACAACACAGTAAATTTGCTTAGCTTCTTGGATAGGCTGGCTACTGGATATATCCGAGGGTGTGTCGAGGCTGAGGGCTAGAGGAGCCCGAAGTGCACTACGGCCGAGGGCTGGTGGAGTCTTCCCGAGGTCGGTTGAGGCTGAGTACCTACGAGGAAGGGAATGTTAGAGGCCCTGGGTGAAAATTCAAGGCGGGGACTCTAACGGTCAAGTTAGTGAGGGCGTAGCAAAGAGGGCGAACAAGGTCTGAAGAGCTCGAACGAGGTCGCAGGAAAGCTAGGGAGCAAGTGAGTTTGGAGAGATGAAAGTCTGTTGGTCCCGCACTGGGCGCCGACCTTCGACCTTCTAGATGCGCTGATTGGCTCTGCCCTCGGCCATGTGTCATCGTGCCAGTGGCCTGCCTAAAGCACTACATCACCTAGGTATGTTGGGACAATCCAAGAATTTACCTAAGTGGGTGATCATAGTGATAGGTTCGGCCCCTTTGTCGAACAAAGTGAATATCTGGGTTTACACTTTCTCTGATGGAAACCAAAATTGTCGGTAGTGGATTTCACCTGTTTTTAAAATCTGATTTTGTAAAATGTATTTAATAAATGTTTATGTATATCAGTCTGATTGGAGTTAAGGGCATAATTATCTAACAATGCCTACTTGCACTTACGTTCAATTGGGTATAAGCATCAGTCCCATACTATCCACATGTTCTTCAAAAACTTTGTGTCAATGGCTTAGTTCATGGGTCTGCCACATTTCTGCTGATGCTACATTTTGAATTTGGATGTCTCCTCTAGCAACAATCTGCTGTAGAACTAGTGTTGTCATACAACAATGGAATGGGTGGTGTGGTATGACTCTAAATCCCATGACGAAGTTCTTCATCCATACTACTTATTTGGCAGCCTCACTTATGACAATGTGCTTAGCCTCAGTCGTGGACTAGTTTTCTACTACACAAGATCCCAAGTGTATTCAGATGTACACTTTCTATCATTTGGATCAGACTAGAAGTCGGTATCTGTATACCTAACCATCTGTAGTGAACTACCATCAGAGACAAGACAATAGTCTTTGGTTCTTCGCTGGTATTTCAGTATGTTCTTTACAACAGTCCAATGTTCTTGTCCTAAGTTGGATTGATATCTACTTTCAACACTTATAGCCTGAGCAATGTTTGATCAAGTGCACAACATAGCATACATGATGCTTCCTATGGAAAAGGCATAGGGAACATTTCTCATGTCCTCTATCTCCTTAGAGGTCTTAGGTGACATTCCTTTGGAGAGAGTGACTCCATGTCTAAAAGTAACAAATCCCTTATTAGAATCCTGCATGTTGAATCTTTTAATAATCTTTTCAACGTAAGTAGATTAGGACAATCCATTTAACCACTTTAATCTATCTTTATAAAGTTGAAATCCCAAAATGTAAGAGGTTTCTCCAAGAATTTTCATGGAGAATTGCTACAAAAACCATACCTTCACTGTGTTTAAAATTCTTGCACCATTCCCAAGGAGCAGAATGTCATTTATATATAGAACCAAGAATTTAACCTTATCACCCATTATCTTTTTGTAAACATAGGGTTCATCCAAATTTTGCTCAAAATCAAACTGTTTGACTGTTGAGTCAAACCGAATGTTTTAGCTTCTAGAAGCTTACTTTAAGCATAGCCATGAGTGAAAAGGTTTTGTCATAGTTGACTCCATATTTTTTAGTGTAACGTTTCCCTACAAGCTGAACTTTATAAGTCTCAACCTTTTCATTAGGTCCCTTCTTCCTCTTATAGATCAACTTGCAACCAATTTCTTTCACCCTAGGGGCGGACCTACGAAAGTCCAAACTATGTTGGTTTTCATTGATTCAATCTCAAATTTCATGGCATCTATCCACTTTAGGGAGTCTATGTTTAACATAGCTTCCATATAAGTCACTGTATCCTCCTCATTGTTCATAGATTCCATCAAGTAACTTTCTTTACCATAGCTAAAATGTATAGGAGGTTTAGAAACCCGAGTAGATCTTCTAAGCTAGGTGTTGCTATCTAGAATTTGTGGATTGTTTTCCACTACTCCTGAGCTCTCCTCGTTAAGAATAACTTTCTAATAGTGATTGTTCAGGATGTAGTTTTCCTCTAAGGAGTGAGCATTTTGACTCGTGGATCATAGAAGAGATTTTCATCAAAGTCCTTAGGGTAGCCTACAAATAGGAAACGATTGGTCTTGGGTTCTAGTTTGTCTGCACTTGTCTTTTTGATTTATGCTAGACAACCCCATATTTTTAAGTGTACTTGGTTTCTTAACAATCCAAATCTCATGAGGAGTCTAAGGAACCAACTTGGTTGGAACCCGGTTCAACACATAGACCATAGTCTCCAATTTATATCCCCAAAAGGATATAGGTAACTCCAATGAATATCCCGAAAAGCATATCCCAAATAGACATATTAGTTCTGTGTCCTAACATTCATGGGACTACATACATCAGTATGTATAAAGTTAAGTGTTCTCGTACTTCTTCCAAGTTTACTTGTAAATAGCCTTTTTGCCATATTGCCTTGAAGGCAAGGCTTACAAGTTGGTAGATCTTCCATAGTGAGAAAATCTAGAGGACCATCATTCTGAAGGGATGAGAGATCCATCATATGGATGGCCGAACCAAGCAGGTAGGTTGGGCGAAATTTCAAAAATTTCTCTCTTTCCCATATGGGAATCACATTCCCTATTTTAGAAAACTACATTTTCAAGGATCAATCTTGAACCCTAAACCAGACCAGATCTGAAACCAAAAGGCAGGAGAGGGACATACCTGATACAGAGTAATAGTAACTCCCAATGAAGGTGTTCACACCCAAGGAGATGACCAAAGACTGCTCCCACTGAAGATGACACAATGTAGGGAGGAGCAGAATCAACAAGGTGGTTCTTCAGGAAGAACCTGATTCTTCACCAAGAATCTGATGGAGGGTGAGTGAGCACGACTTCAGATCAGTTTTTCTCCCAAAAACCGATATCAAGAACCTTTCTTGATCGCTCCTACAGGTGGAGATCGATCTGGAAATGGTGGCAACAATAGTGAAGGCAAGAGCAGAATATGGCGTCAGTCCAACTGCAACTGTCTTCTCTCTTGTATCAGTAATCTGATGGATGAATTGGGGTTCACCCTCCTCCTCTATTTATAGCCTTAAAGAGAGGTTCTTGTAATCCAATTAGGAGTTTCCTAATCCAAATCTTGTATTTGGATCTGGACTCTCTTTAAGAAATAAGGATAATCCCATATCTTATCTGCAGATAGAGATCAACCCTCCTAATCCAATTAGGAGTTTCCTGATCCAAATCTCTATTTGGATCTGGACTCTCTGAGTGGATAGGGATAATCCCTTATCCTATCTGCTGATCTAAATCCYWRAACSGCCCMYYTTTAATTAATCWYATTAAGCCAGTTCGAATTGGGCTTTAGGCCCATTAAGTCCATGTGCTCACTTATCCTCCAAACTGCTGCCCAGCTGGATATCCTTGTATGGTGTGGGAACCCAAACATTGATCTACACATCAGCCACATGGGTTCAACCCAACCTCTGTTACAAGGCCTAGCCGAATTCACTGTAGGAGATAGTGAATCGCTAAGCCCATCACCATGGGCTCTTAATGGGCCCAACGTTTAGACTAAATTGTCCTTGGGTCAAGCCACCTTATAAAAACACAAGGACTGTGGGCAGATGCAAGATTAACCCATCAGGTATTACCCTTAATGGTCTTACACTTAACCTCTCAGCCCATAATGATCAAACACTGCCCGACAAGAGATGACCTCTCCCTCGGCTGCAAGGAACAGTGCTGCACTCTCTACTCACATGGATCATGGGAATTAAAACCTTTTGCAAACATTTTGAAACTATAATATATATGTATATCTCTATATAAATATATTTTTCAAAACAAATTTTAACGGTTGAAATCGGCTGCCGGCAACTTTGGTTTCCATCAGAGAGAGTGCATCCCCGATCACTCACTTTGTCCGACAAAGGGGCTGATCCGATCACTATGATCACCCACTCAGATGAATTCTCAGATTGTCCCAACATACCCAGGTTCTAACCCCCTCTAAGGATCTCACTGATTGGCATATCAAAGACAGTCCAATCCAACACCTAGTGCAGTATTATAATCGAGTCTAGGGGTCAGGTGTAACATTCCAGTTTTGCTCA
The DNA here is from genome assembly GCF_000365185.1 of Nelumbo nucifera. The sequence continues at coordinate 914,593 of NW_010729242.1, read as the reverse complement.
TGTATCTCCAAGGTCTAGGGCAATACTGGAATTCTGGTCTAGTTCAGGGTTTCAAGAAAACCCTCACTGCATGTACATCAGATCTCACCCTAGCAGCTAAGACAAACCACCCCAACCAATTTGGCAGCACATCAGTGTTACCCTTGGCAGGATAAATCTCCCCAGATCTATCCAATGGCTGTGAAGATTCTAAACTAACACGAGTCTCATATGTGTCCAGTTTAAGGGTATTACACAGAAACACACCATAATAACATGAGTCAAATATGTACTTTATTCATTTACATTAAATGTCATAATTTACATCATTCTGATTGAAGCTAAGGGCATACACTGTCTAACACCTTCACCAATGTTGTGATACATTTTTTTTGTTTATATGGCCAAGTTGGTATTGCCAAAGGCATGTTGGATTAATCATTTCTCGTGTTCTTTTCTTAGGAATGTGTTTCGACGTTGTTTCGGTCACATTTGTTTCTAGAGAAGTGTGGAGTATATAAAGACCGTTCTCAAGTTCTCCATAAGCAATGAATTTGTTATTCAATTTAATTGTAATCATATTGCTGAATGGAATAGAATAACCTTCCTTACATAACTTCGAAACAGAAATCAAATTTCTTCTAAACTGTGCAACATAAAGATAACCTTTAAGGGTAATAATTCCTTCTCTAAAAACTAAGCTACTGATCCTACAGTAGCAGTTGCAACAATTGCAGGTGTACCCAAGTTTAGTACGACCTCATCATCACTTAGCCTTTTACTTTCCCTAAACCCTAGCAAAGAGTCACATAAATGAGTGGAAGCCCTAGAGTCAATACACTAGAAGGTAGAAGTGACCAATATATTGGTCTCTATGACTAGAGGTTTAAAATTACCTTCTTTCTTCTTCTTGAGGAATTCTTGATATTGAGGATAGTTCTTCTTCTAGTGCTCGGTCTCTTTGTAGAAGTGACATTTATCGGACGACTTGTCTCTCTTCTGCTTCTTTGGTTTGCCTCCCTTTATCTAAGGCCTCTTCTTATTTCATTTCTTTCTACCAGATTTGCCTCTTTCAACAAGCATGACTACTGGTTTGTCCTTCTTAATTAGTTCCTTAGCTTTCTGCAACATATTTCTGAGCTATTGCAAGCTAACTCTTAGCTTGTTCATGTTGTAGTTCATGACAAACTGATTAAAGGATGTGGGTAAAGAGTTTAAGACGACATCAATTTTGGTGTCATCATCAAGTTGGGAGCTAAGAGTCTTTCGTCATTGATATAACCTATCATCCACATGACATGGTCATGAATCGGCAGGGTCTCAGTCATCCTCATGGTCATCAACAGCTTGAGGACCTTTTGGCATGCAAAATGATTCTACTACTCCTACATGGCTTTTAAACTATCCAGAATATCTTTACAGATATTTATTTTGTCAAACTATCTTTGAATAGATTTCTCTAGTGAGGCTCTATCACCGGGACGTTCTTCTTGCCTTAGAGGCTCTATCACCGGGACGTTCTAGTGTCAATTTTTTGGCAACTTTATCTAATTTCTTGAACATGAGCACCAAGTTAAAGTTACAAAACTAGTTTACATAGTTAGATCCATTGAGTTTGTTGTCATCCAAAAATTTAGCAAATTGTTCGTGTGCCATTTCTAACAAAAAACTAAGTCAATTTGTAAGCAAAGTGGTGATCAGGCTAGGAGGATGGTCTCCTTGAAGGACAGAGGAAGACTGGGATCAGGGAACCAACCAGAAAACTAGGAGATAAGGAACAAAGAGATGGTTGAGTAGGGAGTCCAACGATAGGGTTAATCAATGTGTGAATGAATCCCTTTTGTTATGAGGATGATCTTTATTTATACACAGGGATCTCGAGATCCTAAAAGGAAGGAGCTGAAAGTGTTTGTTTTCTACTAGGAAAGGTGAATATTGGATTCACTGTTAGTCATTAAGAGGCTTTGCTAGGGTTTCACCACATGTTCTTATAGGATCTCATGAGGATTTGACTTTCCTTTCACCCGAAGATCCTCATAATCCACCGTAGTACCAGTTTTCGCACCCTCCATAATCCAATGTGACACTAGTGATGCCATTGCTTGGTGGTTAACTTCTTACTAAACCCACATGGTGCCTTGTCACACTTATCACTCGGAGTTACGTGTCAACCGATATTTAGACCCGATTAGCGAACCAGGGGTTCTATGGTGGCCCAGGGTTTATCTCAAGGCTGTGCTCAACTAAACTTCATCGCTAGTTTGGATGCATATGGGATTCATTGTATGTTCGATCGGGTCTATTCTGGGCTAGTGTTAAGCATAGGTTTATCGCAGTCAAGTGATGATTCGTAAGTTCATCATAAGTTCTGCAATGTGCTATAAGTTCATCATAGAGGAAAGATGATTTACTGACTGATCGCAAGCATCCCTATGGTATTAATTTAGTGTAGTTTGTGTTCTGAAGGACTGAACGAGCACTATGTACCTACATTAGCCCCCCTGCTTATTGATAAGTAGAATCTTATCGATAAGCATTTTACCCTTAAATTTGTTTTAAAGACTTGTGATGGATAATGCGTTGGGTCCGGGGATTTGCTCTTTTTTGCAACTTCATGTGATTAATAGGAATTTAACTTGGGGCTTTTGTCAGCCCCCTTGTCTATTGGCAGGCCAAGGGTCAGCTACTTATTTGGTCATGCATATTTGTACGTTATTAATCTTGGGCATTCATTAAGTGTTTGTTCTTCGATAAGGTTTCATCTCTTCTTTGGTTTAGCTCCCTTGTCATTTGATGATTCCCTTTCTATCAATGGGCAGTTTTGTATTGAGTTTACGAGTTTCTGCCCCACTAACAAATTCTGTATGAATGTGGGCGACGAGCCCCCCTATGTTAAGTAGTTCTTCCTGTGGGTACATGGTATTTGATGATGATACAATGTCCAATGGCATATCCTATTTAGCAACTAGTTGAAATCAAAGGGTTGGGCGATGGTGATGTGGCGGACATCATTAGTTTTGTATTAGTCGTCAGTTTGTTTTAAATGCCTTGGTTTGCACGTGTGACGTGGACCCATATTCTATATTTAAAGCGACGATTGATGATGTGGCAATTTGTTTGAATTAATGTGCCATTTCATCTCGCTTTCTGAAGGGCGTAATTGTAATTTTCTTTAGATTGCTTTTTTGTTAAGCTTTGGTTGGGTTTCCATATTCATGCCCGTTCGTCTTCCCCGATGCCGTTTGTCATTCCTAACATGTGAGACTTGTTTATAAAATGATAGGGGACCACTTCAAATCCCCCTTTTGTCTTCTTATCGTAGTCTGGACCACTTCGGATCTATCGGTAGTGTGTTATCTTCCAAGTAACTTATATACATACTCCTCTAATCTTCCTCTACTACTACCAAGCATTCTCTCCCATCTACCTCTGGTACACACCTTTTGCAATCGCATTGTACTCTAGTGGAGTCTGTCTTCATCACAAGCCAGTAGTACCCCAACCTTTGCAGTTTTCTGTACAAAATGCTGGTGGTGTTTCCGTTGTGGGTTTTATGGGTTTCAGTCAGGATTTTCTCTACTTCTCTCAGCCCTAAGCATCTCATTCTTACCCCGTCTACCAATCGATGGTATAATATCCTGTTCACCAGTTGAAACCTCAAACTATCCTACTATCTTATGTCCCTACTATCGGGCTACTTAGTTTTTGAATTATGTTGTGCCTCCAATCATCTGCTATGAATTCATCCCCCTTTTCCACCCAGTGTCCTAGTGTGACAGTTGACGGTTTACCAAGTGTCTGGATGGTAATTTTGATTGGCTCTTTACTAGATTGTATTTTTCATCCCTAGGTAGCTAGTGCATCAACAAACCTGTTTTTGGCTTTGTTTTGGTGTTTGAAGTATACTTCTAGGTGTGCTTTCATCTCAAGTGTCTGGATGGTAATATCCTGTTCATCCCAATATAGGACTCTGGATTAGGGTCCTATATTGTAGGATTGTCAACTCTTTGACCATTGTGCTTCCATCAAGTTGGCCAATTACCAATTTAGAGTCACTAGTCACTCTGATCTTCTTGGCTCTAGACTCTATTGCTTTGATCAAACCTAGAACTAAGGCTTCATATTCAGCTATATTTTGGGGATAGGGGAACTGGAGTTTGAACAAGTGAGTAGAGGTGTGACCGTCAGGTGAAGTCAAGGTGACTCTGACAGCGACTGAGGTACTAGTACTACTTCCGTCAAAAGTCAGAACCCACTCTCTTCCTTCGGCTACCGCAATCATGGGTATATCCTCAGGGATTTCTTCTAATATGGGAAATTCATCATTAGAGGGAAAGGAGGATAGGCACTACTGTTCCATGTGAGAATAATACTTCTTGGCTGGTTTGAGAGTTCTGTTGGCATAGTATATAGGACACTCGACCCCTTCATCATCTTCCTACGCCAACAAACATCCTATTACTTCTGAACCCAATGCGATGTATATCTTGAATTCCCAGTCAATTTTGGGTGGCAACATGGTTGGGGCCTTGGCCAAGGCACTTTTTAATTGCTCAAAGGTTTTCTGGTGATCCCCCGTCCATTTGAATTTTGTGGACTACTTTACTAGCTTCATCAGCGGCGACGTTACATGCGCAAGCTAGGGATGAACCTCCTAAGGTATGAGACTTTTCCCAGGTAGGTCTTTAGCTGAGATTCATTAAATGGAGGCAGGAGGTCTAAGACTGCCTTTACTTTGTTTTAATCTAGGTGGATTTCTATTTGGTCCACTTTGTATCGCAAGAACTTCCCAGATTGTACTCCGAACGCACACTTCAATGGATTCAACTTCAAGTTAAAGGTTCTGCACCGACTGAACAGTTTCCTCAACACATCGGGAGGGTCTTCCTGCCTCTTTGCTTTGACCATTATATCATCCACATAACACTCAATTTTCTTGGGCATCATGTCATGGAAGACACTCGTCATTACCCTTTGATATGCTGCCCCGGCATTCTTCAAGCTAAAAAGGCATCATCTTGTAGTAGAAGTTTCCGATTGGTGTCCTAAAGGCTATACGGGGCGCATCTACAGGGTCCATGAAGATTTGGTTATACCCACTATAGGCATCTAAGAAGGAGAAGAGCTGGTTCCCTGCCATTGAGTCTATTAGAACCTCCATGTCCGGTAAGAGAAACTCATCCTTGGGGCAGGCTTTGTTTAGGTCCCTAAAATTGACACAACACCTGTGATAAGGTTGGGATGGGTTAGTTTCCAACGATATGCTAGGATTAGGTAACTAAGTTAAAAGTACTAACCTGAGCTACCCATTCTTCTTCTTCACTAGCACTATATTGGCTAGCCACTGTGGGTGTGCTATGGGTTTGATGAACCCTACTTTCAAAAGTCGTTCAACTTCTTCCTTAATCTTCAGGGCTACTTCCAGTTTGAAGATCCTTTGTGGTTTACTTCAAAGGCCTAAAATTGGGATCTATGCACAATGAATGTCTGACAAGGGCTAGGTTTAGACTTGGCATCTAGTCATACGACCAAGCGAAGACATCTTGAAATTCTGTGAAAGTGCACATGTATTAGACTCTTTTAAGGGGTCTTGGCGTTTTGCGATAAAGAAAGGTGCTTACCTTCTAGCAGCGATAAATTTTTCTCTATCTTCTTGTCCTAACCTAACTGATATATATAGTGGCCTCTTCACTCTTCCTTCTGCTGCCAGGTTTATCTCCTCTAAGGTTTCTTCCACCATGTCGATGGAATCCATCATGCACTTGGGGGGTGCTTAGACTTCACCGCAATATTCTAAGGTTTCCTCTCCTAGTTCATGTTACTGTAAACATCACTCAATGGTATTTTTGTTCATATTATTGATTGTGAAACTAGTGTATGTTATTGTCCTACCTTTGGTAATTGCGGTTCATGTTCAAATTGTGATGTATCATTTAACGATGAAATTACAGCAATACCCTTTTGTGAAGATTGCTTAGTGAAATAATTCTGGTCAAAGCATTACTTAGAGTCTTGTTAGAGGAGACTTATGATTACATTACTCACATTATTAGAGGATAGCTTGGTAAAGAAAGAATACGTATATATGTTTCTGGAGAGAACTTGGTGATAGTAGTTGTGATAACTTATCATGCTCTAAAATAATGTAAACTTAACTCAAAACCACACAAACTCATACCTCGGGAATGGCCTTCTTGGTTGCTGGTGGGTTATCACCTTCACAATCTACGATGATGGTGTAGTAGCTTTTCCCGTAGTTTCCAGTCACTTGTACGCACTTGGTCCTCTTCTTTTTTTCCAATGTTGTTGGAGGTTCATCTCGCGTAGGGTCCGATAACTGCAACCATTCCACCTTGGCTATTCTTGTCTCCCCTTCGTCTTCCAGCTATATGTAGTAGATCACATCTTGTAGATGAGCCTCCCATCTATCAAAAGGGACCTTGGTGGTCGGGATTCTTATCACACGTCCTTGTGCTTGGCCTTTATACATTGATGAAAAGGACATGGTAAGTGGTCCTCCCTGAGATGACCTGGAATTCTGTGAGATGGAGAATGGCCGAATCTCTACCTATAGTTCAATGGATCCTTCTATGACGGATACGTTCCCATTAAAGTCGGTTACCTCCATGGACCCTTTGACTGTCTCCCATTGTATGCTCATCAACTTCAATTTATAGACGGAGATCAAGTTGATAGAACTTCCAGGATCGATCATTGATCTTCTCATCTCGAAATGCCCTACCCGTGTCAAAACGTATAGGGGTCGATTATGGTGGGGTTTGCAGCTAGCATGTCCTCCGGTGTGAACTCCACACTAGTTCAGTCAGGTAGGTAAGGTTCTAATGGTCTTCTGAGGACCTCTGCCAGTTTTCTCATCGAGGTGCTCGCCCCTTGCTTGCTAAAGAAGCATTGGAGGTCCTGGCATTGTTCAAGTTTCTCTATCAGCATGTTGGGTTGGTGTTGACTTGGCGCCTCCACTACGTTGATGCTCCCCCCTAAACATGAATCAGGAGGGGATTAGTTTCTACCTGCGTGGGGTCCCTTTTGATGAACTCATCTAGCTTGACCTTTTGTACAAACAACCTCCTTGAAGAAAAATAGTCAATCAGGTCATGATATGGCGACTGGTGATAGTTGCACCACCTTCCTCCACGCCTATCCTTTTCAAGGTCTACCCCTGCCGGTGGTGGTGGCAGATTGATTACTCTGTCCTTAACTAGTTTGTTCATTATCATGATTACTTCTTCTTTTGTGCAGGGGAAGGATGGGGGTTGGCAAGTCATTCCTTCTTCCTAGGGCGTTGTTCTAGTAATAGGGCCCCTGCTTAGGCTCCTGGTTGATGTGGAGCCTTTAGTCGACTGCATAGGCCTCATTTCTCCCATACTGTCCTAGCGTCGGTGTAGGTTGGGCTGTGGTGTTTTTGACTATGTGTGTTGTCCTCTCTGCTCACCTCCACAACTGACTAAATATTTCCACTTCTACATTCTCAATGCCTATTCTGTAGGCAGGCTGCATTCTTTATACACATTGCTCGACGAAGCCCCTCTCTGTGGCGTGCTCGTCGAAGACAAAATGAGTCAATTTCTAGAATCTTAGGATGTATGCCAAAAGGTCCTCCCCTAAACATTGCTCCATGTTCCTTAGGTCAGCCATCGTCAGCTTTCTTTTTAAGGTGAACCATTTCGGCAGGAATCTTTTGGCCAGTTCGGCCCATGACTTGATACTTCTGGGGGTAAGGTTGACAAACCAGGTGTACGCTGGTCCAGTCAGGGCCTTTGAGAACTCACAAACTTTTAGATCTCCATCGAGGGCAAATGATCCCAAAACATCTTCGAACTTGCTTATATGTTACTGCGAGCTCCCCTTTTTCCCATCATATTGTGGCCATTGTTGCAGAAGAACATAGCCAGTGGGGTAGGGCTTGTATAGGATTCGATCAGAGTTTGGCTTCTGTAAGACAGGGGAATCCTGTGTTGATTATAGCTTTCTTCCACCAACCCTTGGACATACTCCCTCAACTCATCCCGACTGAGTGGAGTCTCCGTTACTAGGTTTGCTTCGGGAAAGGTGTGGGGCTGGCTGGTAGGGCGTTGCCCTGTTTGCACAGGTGTGGGATTAATCTTATTGGGTTGTTCTGGAGCAGCAGGGATTGGATTGGAGGCATGATGACTGGTAGGGATGTCTATGGGAGCAGTGGCTGGAGTGAAAGGAGACTGGTCGGCCTTAGCTGACCGTTGGACTCTACAAGGCATTCCTTGTTTTGTCTTGCATTCACTTGATTTTTTTCAAACCGAGCCTTAAAATGGGCCTCAAACTCGTATACCTTGTTTGAATGTATTTCAATGTCAGCCTGGTTGGCCATCTCTACCTCGTATTGGTTCTTAATCCCTGGGTTGGTGTTTTCCAAGATGTTGTCATGTTCTCCAGGGATTGGTGTAAGGTGGATTCTGTGGGCAACCATCTTCTGTGATCAAGAAATGAACCAGAGATTCTAATGTAAGCAAAATGGTGGTAAGGCTAGGAGGATGGTCTCCTTGAAGGACAGAGGAATACAGGGGCCAGGGAACCAGTCAGAAGACTAGGAGATAGGAAACAAAGAGACGACTAAGCAGGGAGTCCAACGATAGGGTTAATCAATGATTGAATGAATCCCTTTTGTTTCGAGGAGGATCTTTATTTATAGGTAGGGACCCCGAGATCCTAAAAGGAAGGAGATAAAAGTGTTTGCTTTATACTAGGAAAGGGGAATATTGGATCCGTTGACGATCATTAAGTGGCTTTGCTAGGGTTTTGCCATGTGTTCTTATGGAATCTCATGAGGATTTGACTTTCCTTTCACCCGAAGATCCTCATAATCCACACATACTACCACCTTTCGCACCCTACTTGATCTGATGTGGCACTAGTGACGTTACTACTTGACGGGCAACTTCTTACTAAATCCACGTGGTGCCTCATCATGCTCGTCTCTCAGAATTACATGTGCAACCGATATTTAGACCCGGTTCTTATCGAACCGGGGGTTCTATGGTGGCCTAGGGTTTATCTTAAGGCTACGGTCAACAGAGTGACGAACCATGAGTTCATCTCAAGTTTTGGGATGTGCTATAAGTTCATCGCTGAGGAAAAATGATTTATAGACTGATCACAAGTGTTTCTATGATATTAATTTAGTGTTTTCTGTGCTCTGAAGGATTGAGTGAGCATTATGTACCCACACAATTAGTCCACGACCTTATTTATTGTTTCATGTTATTTTCCATAGAAAAGACTTTTATGTCAATGATGTGGACACTATTCATGTCCCTGGAAATGTGGAAAATCATAAAGGTGCATGGGGCTAACTGTTTCAACTGCATAACCCCATCACTTTCTATGAAGGATCGAATCCATCCATTTTATGAGGTTTCCCTTTGGCCTCCATTAGGCAAGGTTCATTGCCATTTTAAGTTAAACCTTTCTAATCAATAAGTGCTGATCTATCATATTGGAAAATCCCATAGTACTGTGAGAGAGTCTTCCATTTTAGGATAGGCTCCTCCCACTAGTATATGATGCGCCTATCATCCAATGAAGCAATCCCACCAACTGTCTTAGTGAAACAGATAAACCAATTTTATGGTGCATCCCTGCCCACTAATTCAACTGGCATTCATGCTAATGACAGAAGGCCTTTGAAACTATCATCTTATGATATTCCCTATCTCATAACACTTATATTACGTATGAGGGAACAAAATATTAGTCCCTAGGTCAGCTTTAAGTCTTACCACAATGGCTCCCATTGAATTTCATAAAGTTAGATTCAAATGGGCCCTTGATAGGCTAAGGTTCCCGTGGGGTTTCTCTTTAGAGAGGAAACAAGAGTAGGGCCCATTAGAAAGGAGATTATGCAATAGTCCATGGGCATCATGGCAATGATGTGAATTCTGAAATGATGATCATAGAGAGCCACATAAGTCAATTCATTGACCTAGCACTTAAGACCCATGAGCGAATCACATTCACATAGCACATCACCTACATAATTGATCCAAATCAATATAAAACTTGTAAAACCTAGATTCATTTAGATTAATACATGATCAGAACATTAGTGGACCAAATTATCTAATAACTTTCTTCTTAGTACATTAGCCAAATTGTAAAAGGCATTTCAGCCCATTTAGCTATCCATGCTGAAATGGGGCATTCTTGTTTTAATCTAACTCAAAATAGGTTTTACAAGCATGAGCCGAATTGGTCCATGCAATGTCCATCAAACCCTGGGTCAAGATCCAATCTTAATCACTTAATCAGTGATCTAAGGGGTTGTTATTAGTCCCCATTAAACCATAGGTTCAGCCCGTGAGGGTTGGACCAAAACTAGGTCAAATCGGCTTAGGGTTTGGTGTCCAAAGCATGCATCAATTTACAAGGATTATGATATGAAAACCTCAGTTATGATTCACAATTATATCAACAAATAAAAATTAATTAATCAAATTAAATAACTAGGGCTGATAGTGTGATGGTTTGAATTCAATCTTGACGAGTGTAGGAAGCCATTGAACTACTATCTCTAAATTGACATACTTCTCTCTCTTTCTTCATGATCTCTGGTGATTTCTTTGATATAAATAAAATAGAAAAACCCTAATTTCTAATGCTTACATAAGAAAACCTAATACATTCTTTCTAGAAAAATAAAAAGAATTAATTACAGACCAAGAAAAATCAAAGAATCAAATTGGTGTGCATGAATCTTGCCACCATCAAAGATTTCGATCTCCATCACACTTTCAGCCCAAGAATTCAAGAATTCAGCATAGAAAAATTCTATAATATATCAGAAAATGGGAAGATTTATTTTAAAATCATTGGCCCATATACTGAGAAATAATTTCTCAGTTTTCATAGTTGACTTGGTCAAATCGGCTAGACTAGTTCTTACCGATTTGATCTCTTTTCTAGATTTGATTTGGTTTGGTTTAGGAATTGAACCTTTTTGCTCTGATACATTATTGGAACAGGGTTAGAATCCATCAGATGGATGGCTGAACCATGCAAGATGGCTGGCCGAAATTTCAAAAAAAAATTTAACCTTCTTGGTAGCTAATTTCCCTATAAATTGAAATCTAAACTTTCAGGATCATTCTTGCATTGAATTGGATCAGATTTGAAACCAAAGAGAAGGGAGATTATACCTAATACAGAGACCACAAGTCTTAACTCCCAAGGTGGTAGTTCATGCCCAATATCAGTCCCAAAATCAGCCTCCATCTGAAGATGGCGCAGTGTATGGGAAAAACTGATTCAACAACACTTGTTTTAGCAAATTTGCTATCGAACTTGCTTGGATCAAATGGGATGTGTAAGTCTGATATTCTTCCACATTTTTCTTGCAAAAACTAGAAGAAAAACTGTTCAAAGTCAGTTCTTGAAAATCTTTTGTCGTGATAAGGTCTCTGGGAGAGAAGAGAGAAGAGAGAAGAGGAGAGAGCAAGAGAGTAAAGAAAACAAGTTTTGTTTGCCCTCTTCCTCTTAACCCCCTTACTCTCCTAATCTAATCAGAAAATTATCTAAATATGATTTGGATCTGGACTCTTTTAAGAGATAAGCATTATCCTCTTAAGAAGATAAGTTCTCCATACATGGAATCATGCCCAGTTTTGACCCAAATCACATGACAACTTAACTTGTCATGTGACAACTTAACTAATCATATTAGTAATGGGCCTTTTGCCCATTTTCCTTAAAGGCTCACATCCCCAATGTTGCATGTCCACTTTAGGCCTGATATTATATGGCGTGGGACCCCACAAAGGTCTCACACAAGTCCATGAGTGTTCAGCTCCACCTTTGGAAGAAGTTAGGTTGAATTCACTACTTAGGGTAGTGAACTCCTGACCTAATCAGCATGGGCTCAATTAGGGCCCAACATTTACACCTAAATGATGCTTGGATTCGACCACCTTATGAAGACCCAAGGATAATGGACTTATATGAGATAAGCCCCATTAGGTAGTCAACCTTGTAATTGTCTTTTACACTTAACCTCTCGGTCCATAATGTTCAAAATAATGCCCGATAGGGAAAGACCTCTCCCCTGGCTGCAAGGTGCAGTGCCACACTCTTTGCTCAGATGGATCCTAGGATTAAAACCTTTAGCAAACCTTTTTCATAAAATAGAGTATATACAATGTATATATACATTTTGCAAAACCAGATTTCAAATATGTTGAAATTCACTGTTGGCAATTTAGGTTTCCATTAAAGAGAGTGTAAACCTTGATATTCACTTTGTCCGACAAAGGGGTTGATCCTATCACTATGATCACCCAATCAGGTGATTTCCCAAACTGCTACAACATGCCTAGGTATTTGACCTTTGATGGATCTCACTGATTGGCGCATCAAAGACAATCCAATCTAACACCTAGTGTAGTACCATAATCAAGTCTGGGGTTATGTGTAACTTTCTAGTTTTGCCCATCTATCTCCAAGGTCTAGGGATTAACTAGAAATTGGTTTGGGTTTAGTGTTTCATACAAACACACACTGCATGTGCTTGGGGTCTAACCCTAGAAGCTGAGACAATCTGCTACAACTATTTGGCAGCACACCAATGTTAGCCTTGTCAGGATAAACTCCCTAAGTTTATTCACTGCCTGAGAACATTCTAAACTAACACAAGTCTCATAAGTGTCCAGTTTAAGGGGCAATACACAGAAAACATACCAATATCAACATGAAATAATAATGTACTTTATTCATTTATAAATAAATATTTATGTACATCAGTCTAATTAGAGCTAAGGGAATACACTGTCCAACACTAATTTCTCGAATGGGACCTTGGTGGTAGGAATCAGGACCGTTCTCCCTTTGTGTTTAGCCTTGATGCATTGGTGATAGGTCAACGATACTTGTTCTAGGCTGTATATCAGAGGCCATCCAAGGGAAGCATGGTATGTTGTTCATATGGACACCACTTGGAACTCTTGCTCTATGAGGAAAGGTCCGATGATGATCGGGAACATAAGGAACCCCTTGTTGATCGATGCACTTCCATTAAAGTCTGTGAGTTCCATGTGTAGGCCCTTAATTTCTTCATATTCTATATTCATCAATTTTAATGTGTGGGTGTATATTAGGTTCACGAAGTTTCCTTGGTCTATTAGTGATGGACTCATCTCATAGCCTCTTATCTTTGCTATTATGTAGAGTGGTCGATTGTAAAGTGCATTAGTGGCAAGCATGTCATTCATTGTGACCTTGACATTCATGTTGTCCATGTGATGGGGTTCCAACAGTCATCTGAATGCCTCCACAAGTGCCCATATTGTGATCTCCTTGCTTGTTGAAGAAGTGTTGAACTTCTTCGTTCTATTCAAGTCATCAGATTAGCATGTCCACAGCGGTATTGTCTCGAGCCATTGTGCTTACCATGTTGATGCTTCCCCCTTGTTGGTGTGTTGGGAGGGGGTTTGTATCGACCTAGGCTGGTTTTCTCTTTTCATAAATGTCCTATTTAAACTTCTATGATAATAGTCATTGCAAGGTGAAGAAATCCATCAAATCGTGGTGTGGAGACTGGTGGTAGTCACACAATCATGGCTTGTGTCAGTCTCTTTTGGGGTTGATTCCAGCAGGTGGTGGTGGCAAGCTGATAAAATAGTCCTCTACAAATTTTTTCATGATCATTATAACATTATTCTTGCTGCCATCTCATCAGCCTTGATTTTCGGAATGGTCGTATGGTACATGGTCGTGTCCTTTGGTACTAGGGTGTTTGCAGACAATGACATACGCTTCCTGTCGGAAGTAGATCAGACCTAGTGTGGCATGTTGTGATCTAGGCCGAAACAGTCCTTGCATTTCTCTTAGCGCACTTCCATAACTGGTTGAAGGTCTCGATCTCGATATTCTCGATACCGATTCTATAGGCTGGGTGCGTCCCTAGGATACATTGTTCCAAAAATTCTTTCTTTGCCGCGTGCTCATCAAAGACTAAACGAGTGAGCTTTTGGAAGCGCATTACGTAGGCTAGAAGGTTTTCTCCTTTTCGTTGGTTTAAGTTGTGAAAGTCGACCATAGTCAGTCTTCATTCTAGGGTGAAACCATTTGGATAGGAACTTCTTGGTGAGTTCTCCCCAGGAATCTAGACTTTGGGTTGTCAAGTTGACAAACCATGAGTAGGTTGGGCCAGTCGATGAAAATGTGTTTCAAAGTCATAGACTTTGTGAGATAGAATTTCAATGTTCTCTTGATCATTGGTCTCTTGAGGAATATGGTCTTCAAGTTCTGCATTACTGTTTTCAGGGTTATTGTGTTGCTCTTCGGGTATTGGTGAAAGGTTGATCCTATTCAGGCCATCTTCTATGATCAAGGGAGGAAACCAAAGATTCTAATGTAAGTATGGTGCTTAGTTAGTACGGGATGGACTCCTTGAAAGATGAAGATGGAATTAGGACTTTGGTGGACATTATAGGTTAAGGTTGTAGGTATATTTTGGCTTCCAAGGAAGATGAGGTTTGGGAAGTAGTAAGTGGTGAGAGAGAGTGACCCCTAAGACGGCGTTTTGTCCCCCTTTCATAGAGAGGATCCCTAGGATATAAGGAAAAGGATCCAAAAGAAGATATTTTCTATTAGGAAAGGGGATCTTTGTCCTTATGGCGGCTATTAAGGAGCACTATTGGGGTTTCATCGTATGTTTAGCGAGATCCTCTAAGGACAAAGTTTCTTTTCTCCTAAGGGTTCTCACATGGCACATGTTGTCTACATCCCTTTATGGGTTTCTTTGTGGCCACATGTTAAGGGCAAGATCTTGGCCTGACTGACGTGTCGTGATCTCTGTTTGATCACCTTCCAGGTTTTCCTATGGCCACATATTAAGGAAAAGATAATGGCCTGACTGACGTGTCATGACATTTATTCGGTCACCTTCGCAGCACCTCATCACAACCTGCTTTGACCAGATTAACTGTCAATCACCTGTAGGCGGGTGTCTCTAGTCTTGGGTTCTATTCACCATTCATTATGGCATTAGTTGCTATTTCATGTTCACCACAAGTCTCAGGTGACCCTTGTTGCTCATTGCAGATCCTAGGAGGTGTTTTATGCTAATCACAGGTCCCAAGAGGTGTTTTATGCTCATCACAGGTCCTAGGAGATGTTTTATGCACATCGCAGGTCTTTAATGGCCCTTTGTGCTCATTGCAAGTGTATAACCCTTGTGTTATTCTAATAAGGAGTCATTATGTTATTATAGAAGTGTCTTGGTTGTCCTAGCACCTCAAATGTCTCTTATTGCTTTGTCTAATTTAATCGGTCTATCTCTCCCAGTTAGGGGTTTCTCTATGTTCTTTCTATTTGAGGTCTTCATTGAGGTTTTGATGATGGAAAGCTACATGTATTTACTGTTAGAAGGGTTAGAATCCATCTTATGGATGGCCAAACCACACTAGATGGCTAGGCAAATTTTTAAAATTTTTCTAACCCTTCTGGGAACTAATTTCCCATTGTTTTGAAAAATTGCACTTTTCATATCGATCTTGCATTGAACTGGACTAGATTTGAAACCAAATAAAAAAGGGAGATTATACTTGATATGGATACCATAAGTGCAAACCAAGTTCACACCTAATATCAGTCCCAAAACCAACCTCCAACTAAAGATGGTGTAGTGTATGGGAGAAATCAGTTCAACAACATTGATTTCAACAAAATTGCTATCCAACTTGCTTGAATCGAATATGATATGCGAGCCTAATGTTCTTTAACATATTTTTCGCAAAAACTAGAAGAAAAAATGATAAAAAAAATTAGTTCTTGGAAGCCTAGGTCGAATTAGGGTTTCTTGGGAGACAAAAGAGAGAACAAGAGAGAGAAAGAGAGGTGTTATAGTCTTGTTCGCCCTCTTCTCCTTTTATCTCTTAATAGAGCACACTCCTAATCTAATTAGGAGATTATCCAGATCTAAATTGGACCTGGACTCTTTTAATAGATAAGCCATATACTCTTAAGAGGATAGGTGCTCTATACCTAATACCAAACCTAGATTCGACCCAAACCACATTAATCTTATTAATTATGGGCCTTTGGCCCATTTTCTTCAAAGGTTCATGACCCTAGGTGTTTTATGGCCACTTTGGGCCTAAAATTGTATGGCATGAGAACCCACAATGATCTCACACAAGTCCTCATGGGTTTGATCTTACCCCTGAAAGAGGTTAGGCCAAATTCATTACTCAGGGCAGAGAAACCCTAACTCAATCAACATCAGTTTAGTTTGGTCCCAACATTATACCTAAATGATCCTTGGATTCAACGACCCTATGAAGATCCAAGGATAATCAACCATGTAATGGTCTCTTACACTTGGCCTCTCAACCCATAATGATAAAAACACTACTTGATATGGAAGGACCCCTCCCCTAGCTATAAGGTGCAGTGTCACACACTCTGCTCAGATAGATCCTAGGATTAAAACTTTTTGTAAACCCATTTTAATAAAATAGTAGTATATAACATATAAATACATTTTGCAAAGCCATATTTCAAGTACAGGTGAAATCCACTGTCAGCAGTTTAGGTTTCCACCAAAGAGAGTGCAAACTTTGATATTCACTTTGTCCAACAAAAGGGGTTGATTCTATCACTATGATCACCCACTTAGGTGAATTCTTGGACTGCTCCAACATATCCAAGTATTTAAACCTTGATGGATCTCATTGATTGGAACATCAAAGATAGTCCAATCCAACACCTAGTGCAAAACCTTAATCAAGTCTGGGGTTATGTGTAACTTTCCAATTTTTTCCATCTATCTCCAAGGTTCATGGCATAACTGGAAAATTGGTCTCAGTTTAGTGCTTCTGATAAACACCCACTAGCTATGCTTGGGGTCTAACCCTAGCAGTTGAGACAAACTGCTCTGAATCTTTGGCATCACACCAATGTCAACCTTGTCAAGATAAACTCCCCAAGTCTTTACAATGGTTGAGAACATTCTAAACTAACAAGAGTCTCTTAAGAGTCCAGTCTTTACAATGACTGAGAACATTCTAAACCCTAGCTTAGAAACATACCAATATGATCATGAAACAATAATGCACTTTTTTCATTTACAAATAAATGTTTATCTACATAATTTTGATTGGAGCTAAGGGCATACGTTGTCTAATAGGTTACACTTACACTTAGGTCCAATCAGGTATAAGCCTCAGTCTCATACTATCCATGTGTTTTTTAAACACTTTCTGTGTTAGGGGCTTGGTTAGTGGGCCTGCCACATTCTCCACTATGCTACTTTCTGAATCTGGTTGTGACCTCTATTAACAATCTCCCATTGAATCAGTGTTGTCACACAATAGTGGAATGGGTGATGTAGTATAACTCTTAATTCCTAGACAAATTTCTTCATCCATACTGCTTATTTGGTAACCTCACTTAAGACATTGTGCTTGGCCTCGGTCGCGGACATTAGGTACATGTAATCATACTGAGAATAGGCATCAGTGAAAGTTATAATGTAAGAGTGTTGTTCTATGTCCTAACATTCATGAGACCACATACATCAGTATGTATAACGTCAAGTGTGCCTGTACTTCTTTCAATCTTACCTGTAAATGGCCTTTTTTCCATCTTTCCTTGAAGGCAATGTTCACAAGTTGGTAGGTCTTCCACTGTGAGAAATTCTAAAGGATCGTCCATTACCAATCTTGTGATACGTTCTTTATTTATATGACCAAGTTGGTAATGGCACAACCATGTGGGATTAGTCACTTCTTATGTTCTTTTCTTGGGGATGTGTTCCGATATTGTTTCAGTCACATTTGTTTCTAGAGAAGGGTGGAGAACATAAAGACCATTCTCAAATTCTCCATGAGTAAGGAATTTGTTACTTAATTTAATTGTTGATATGGGGTGACCCAGCCAAGCCCATGTGGGTCAGAATGGGGAACGAGATCCGCTACAACAAAGGTTACTTTGCTCCCTTCGTACGAAGCCAACTGCGGAGTGCCCACATGTCCCCAAAGGGCTCTCTGATTTCCCTCGTACGACTCCCATCTCAGGCACTCATCTGCACCTACCTCCAGGTAGCTCAAGTATAAATAGGAGTGCCCCCCTCTAAGTAAAGGGGATCGAATACAATCTACATCTGGGCTTAGAACTGATCTCAAAAGTTATATTCTAACTCCCCTCTTCGTGCCTCGTACTAACTTGACCGTCGGAGACTCTGCCTCGGGTTCTCACCTGGGGCCTATAACATGTTCTGCTTTGCAGTACCTCGGCCACCTACCTTCGGCTTATATAGTATTCGGAGCCCTCTCTATCTTAGTTTGTATACCTTAGCTTCGGAAACAAACTCCCCAAACCCTTGAAGCCTTCAGCCGACCCTTCGGAGTCTAGGGGTGAAATTACTTTGTTGTCCTCGACCATCCCGAGCATCAACAATTGAAGTTGTCTGCGGGAAACCTTGCCGCTAGGACGTTTCCTAGAAGAACGTTAACAAGCTAACAAGTCTCCAAGCTCCAACCAACCAACATGGTACATAGAACGAGAAATACACAAAATCTTATCACTAACGAACAGTTTCAGGCCATTCTCGATCGCTTGGGATACTTGACACAGTGAGCCGAGCAGAGCTATCCCCAGAAATGAGGCTACCCCGCTAGGGAGTCCACATAGCCTAGCCGGCATGGGTCCACCAGCCAATCGATTCCTAGCCTTGGCCACGCGCAGCGGATCGAGCCCTACGAGTCTGGTAGTAGTCGCCCATCCAACCTGCTCTCCCAGACCACCAGACCTCCCAGCTGAAGGAAAGACAACTCCAGACCCCCAACCGAAGGGAGGAGGAGCTGAAACGATCGGAGAATAGCCATCAGTCTTCCGAGCAGCATCACTAATGTTGAAGGGAAAATCCGAGGGACAAAGGTAGATGTCGTGATCGCCCCATTGCCCATTCCAGGGCCGAGGGTCGGCGTCGGGCCTCTTCCCCTCACATTTCAGACCTCCAGGACATCTTGAATGAATGTCGTGCTAAATGTGAGGCACGCGGTCTTAACTTCAAGCACTTCGGAATCCACACCAAGCACCACCATGTTCATGAAGACAGGGATGGCGCATAGGCCATGCCCAACCCCATGTTCGCCGATCTCTGAGCTGAGCTCGATTTTGTCAAAGCCAAGCTCTAACAAGTTAAGGAAGGCCGAAGTAACACCTCGGCCGGGCAAAGCAACTACCCAGGGAGAATGGATTCATTCTCCCCTAATATCGTCATCGAGCCTCTGCCCCCAAACTTCAAGGTTCCTGCCTTGGAGATGTACGACGGAAATACAGACCCGGATGACCACTTGGAGAGCTTCAGGGCACTCATGATCCTGTACAGATGCTCCGATTCCTTGACATGCTGGACTTTCCAGGCAACCTTCAGGGGAGCCACTCGGCGGTGGTTCTCTAGCCTCCCTCCTTGATCCATCACCTCGTGGGAGCAGTTTTCCAATATGTTCCTTGCTTGCTTCATCAACAGTCGGCACCCCAAGAAAAGCATTGTCTCATTGATGACTTTCAACCAGAAGTGAGGAGAGAGCCTACAGTCATACATCGATCGCTTCAAGAAAGAAGAACTTGAAATCCGTGACCTCAACTCCATAGTCTCCATGCATGATGCTATCTGCGGGCTCCTCCTCGGCTTGGCCCTTAAGTGCTCCATTGCCAAAAGCCAGCCAAAGACAAAACTTAATGTTGACATCTTTGCTTGGTCCGCCGCTAACATGCCCGGAATTGACCCCTCGGTCATTACACACAGGCTGGGCATGGACTCGAGCTCTAGGCCAGTTCGGTAGAACAAGAGGAACTTTGCACCAGAACGTTGGAAGGCCATAGAGGAGGAAGTTGAAAAGATACTCAACGCCATCTTCATCCGAGAGGTACACTACTTTGGCTGGTTGTCAAATGTGGTTATGGTAAAGAAATCTAATGGGAAATGGTGGATCTGTATTGATTTCATAGACCTTAATCGAGCCTACCCCAAGGACAGTTTTCCTTTACCGAGGATAGACCACCTCGTTTGCGCAACTACAGGGTACGAGCTACTTAGCTTAATGGATGCCTTCTCCGGATATAATCATATAAAGATAAACTCGGATGATGAAGACAAGACCTCATTCATCACCAAACATGGCACGTACTACTACCGTGTGATGCCTTTTGGCCTCAAGAACGCAGAGTCCACCTACCAACGCCCTTGTCAATAAAGTGTTCAAAGAACAGATGGGAAGGAACGTCGAAGCCTATGTGGATGACATGGTAGTGAAGAGCCTGAAAGTCGAGTCCCATGTCATGGATCTAGCCGAAACCTTCAACACCTTGCAGAAGTATCACATGAAACACTATCCTAGAAAGTGTGCCTTCGGAGTCACATCAGGCAAGTTCTTAGGTTTCATAGTCACTCAGAGGGGCATTGAAGCCAACCCTAAGAAAATACAGGCCATACTTGACATGGCACCCCCGCAGACGGTGAAGGAGACCCAAAAACTCACTGGTCGAATAGCAACCCTCTATCGCTTTATGTCAAAATCAGCTAACCACTGCCTACCATTCTTCCGTGCCATCAAGAAGCTGAAAGAGTTTCAATGGACAGAGGAGTGCCAACGTGCCTTTGATGAGCTCAAAGCATATCTCACTTCGCTTCCCCTCCTCACCCGGCCGACCAAAGGGGAAACCCTATACATGTACCTCTCGACCGGGGATGAATATCAAGGAAAATGGCATGCAGAAGCCAGTATACTATGCCAGCAAGGTCCTCTGCGACGCTGAGACCAGGTACCCCAAGATAGAAAAGTTGGCTTTTGCCCTCGTGATTTCGAAAAGGAAATTTTGGCCATATTTCTAGGCCCAAACTGTAGTGGTCCTGACGAACCAGCCCCTTAAAGCTATCCTCGCCAAACCTGAGACCTCAGAATGCCTGACGAAGTGGGCCATCGAGTTGTCTGAGTTTGACATCCACTACTAGTCGAGGCCCGCAATCAAAGCACAAGCCATAGTAAATTGCATAGTAGAATGCACCTTCAACTGAGCCCTTCACCAGCCCCTGAAAAATGCTAAGGGGAATAATGTAGATGACGAGGTTCAACCTCGATGGAAGCTCTTTGTCGATAGTTCCTCTATTGCCAAAGGAAGTGTAGCAGGCCTCATCCTTCTCACCCCAGATGATGTTGCCCTGGAGTACGTGCTAAGGTTCGACTTCCCAGCTTCAAATTACGAAGCCGAGTATGAGGCCTTCCTCGCTGGTCTGCAGCTTGCTAGGGACCTCGGCTCTTCGCACATCGAAGCCTTTAGTTACTCTCAGTTGGCAGTGAATCAGGTGAACAACAAGTGTGAGGCCAGGGAACAAAGTATGTCCAAGTACCTCGCCAAAGTCAAAGATCTAGGCTGCCACTTCCGATGCTTCTCCCTGCAATGGGTCTTGCGAGCCAAGAATGTACGAGCCAACGCCCTTTCCAAGTTGTAAAGTACCTCAAGCGGATCCCCCGGCCGGACCGTGCACGTCAAGAAGCTACTTCAGCCCTCCATTGAAGAGGTCCAAGTACTCCCCATAGAGGCCAAACCTTCATGGATAGATCCCAAAATGACTCAAACAACAGGCAGCCCACTATACTCTACTGGAGGGAAAGTTATACCGAAGATACTTCACCTTGCCTTACCTTCGATGCCTTCGCCCAGAGGAGGGAAACTATGTGTTACAAGAAATTCATGAAGGCATCTACAGTAACCACCTCGGCGGGAGAGCCCTAGCCTAGAAAGCCCTAAGGTAGGGCTACTTCTGGCCTACCCTCCACAAGGATGTAGCTAAATTGGTGCAAGAGTATGATCCATGCCAGAGGCATGCCAACTTATGTCACAGGCCGGCCACCAATCTCTTGGCCCTTAGTAGCCCATGGCCCTTTGTGAAATGGGGCATGGACCTCCTTGGCCCTTTTCCTTCAGCCACAGGGTGCAGGAAGTACCTTGTTGTTGTAGTGGACTACTTCACTAAGTGGGTTGAAGCCGAGCCCTTGGCCGCCATCACGGTGTGAGCCATACAAAATTTCTTTTGAAAAAACATCACCTGCTGCTTTGACTTACCCTACATGCTGGTCACCGACAATGGGAAGCAATTTGATGATGCCAAGTTTCGGCAGTGGTGTGCTTCCCTCGGCATCAAGCAACAATACACCTCGGTAGGGTATCCTCAAACTAATGGCCTAGCCGAGGTCACCAATGGGACAATATTGGATGGACTGAAGACCAGATTGGACCAAGCTAAAGGCCTATGGACTGAAGAACTAAGCAGTGTACTCTAGGCTTACTGAACTACGCCTCAGACAGCCACGGGAGAAACTCCCTTCGACTTAACATATGACACAGAAGCAGTAATCCCATCAAAGATCGGCCAGCCGACATTTCGAGTCGAGGCGTACAATGAAGCCGAGAATGATGCCTTAGAGCAAACTTAGACTTGATGGAAGAAGCTTGAGAGCAAGCACAAATAAGGATAGCCGCTTAACAACAGCGAGTGGTCCACTATTACAACTCCACGGTAAAAGAAAGACACTATCGAGAGGGAGACCTTGTCCTCAGAAAAGTCATGGTCCTCGAACCCGGAGTAGGGAAGTTGGGCCCCAACTGGGAAGGCCCCTACAGAATTAAGCAAGTTGTTGGCCCCGACACTTTTCGCTTAGAACACCTGGATGGAAGACCTATACCTCGGACATGAAATTCGGAGAACCTCCAGATGTACTACAAATGATTGTAACATCTTTTCAAAATTGTGAAATGAATGAAGCAAAGTTCCTCTTCGGCTCAATACTCAACACGTGTACCTACTAAGTTCTTATAACTCTTCGGTCTCATGACTGGCAGTGACGCACGGCCTCCTCCGAGGGCTATACCCCCTCGCTAGACCGATGCCAAGACTTAACGATTAAGTAGCAATCACCCTAGATATACCCCCTCACTTAGCCTCCTGAACTTTCAACTTAGTGCGACCAACAAAGGAAGCCAGCCTCCCCAGAGCATTGCGCTCGACATCGTCGAAACAAGTATGTGGGGTTATGAGAGCTAGGTAAGCCTCGGCTCTGCCTAGGCCCCATGGAGCCAGACGAGCC
>NW_010729242.1:881244-891298 GCF_000365185.1 Nelumbo nucifera | reverse complement strand
CCTAGGCCCCGTGGAGCTAGACGAGCCTCTGCTTTGTCTCGGCCATCCCTCAATGCGGCAGGCATTTTTGGCCTCGCTGAGTTCAACACCCAGAAGAATGGGAGACAAGCGAGCCTCAACTCAGCCTTGGTCCCTACTCTCATGTTGACAGGTCATCTTGCTATTTACCTAAGTATAGGTAAAGGGGGAGAGAGCCAGACGAGCCCCACGCTCTGCTTCGGCCTCCCTCCATCACAGGCCTCTTCGGCCTTGCCCAAGTGGACACTTAAAACGGTATCAGGCCAGGCAAGCCCCGGACTAACCACGGAAACTTCGCCTTGGCCACCCCTTCACAACGCTTCTGAAGCACAAACTAAACCAAAGAGAACTACGCTTGTCTCACGATGTGTCTTTTCTTTTGGAGGGGCAAGGACCCTTCGTCAGCAAAAGCATAAGTGTGAAAAATGCAAGGAAAAACAACACAGCAAAGCATAAATGCAACATTTGAAGCAAAAAAATAAAAAAATGTCACTGATTTTCATTATGCACAAAAATTCATTTGGCTTTACAAATTCGTTCCATTGCACTTCAAGCTGAATACATGTACATTGTTAATGAACATACAATTTATCTATAATTTATGAGGTCTTTTCATGGATTATTATGCCAATTTTATTTAATTTTGCCCTAAGTTAGCTTAATGCTAAGAAAAGATTTCAGGGGTAATTAATCAAAGAAAAAGAAGGCAAAAGGCAAGAAAATAAGGTCCAAAAAGACCAATTTCAGCCCAGCCCGGTTGTGGAAGCAAGAGAGAGCACTTCGGCCCAAGAAGAATAAGTTGATTCCTTGAAAAAACCCAAGAAAAGAAAGCCTAGCAAAGAGTAAATTCAGCCCAGCAGAGAAGGCCCATTCTCAGCCCAAAAGAGCAGCCTACAATGTAGGTATCATGTGCTAAGAGGGAGCTTAAGTGCAGCCTAAATAGTAGCCCAAAGAACTAGGGGCGGCAACCCTTAGAGAGCTTTTAAGAGAGAACTCTAGAAAGTTCAAGAAGGGGTTGTAATACACCCCATTCTAGAGGCTTCAAGAAGGGGCAAGAGCCCCCTCGAAAATCTATATAAGGAGGCCTCTAGAAGGGGGAAAGGTGTTCAATTGCTTAAGAGAAAGGCTCTCCCACTCTTAGATGTTCGAATTCCTTAAAGAGAAGAGAAGAAAAGAAGAGCTAGGTGCAAGGAAGAAAAGAAGAAGGGCTGAAGGAGTTCAAGTCAAGCTAGCAAGAAGAGAAGGTGAGTTCGAAATTGGGGGTTTTTGATTTAGAGATCTATTGTAATAATTACATTATAGTTTCATTTTCCTTTGATTCGAATTCAGCTTCCTTGTTGTAATTTTTTTCTTTCTCCATCTTCCATTCTTTCTTGATGTAATTAAGTTTGTAAAATTTCAGATCAACAATTAATTTCTTTTTTATTCATTTGAATGAGTGTGAAATGTTCTTGAAGTTTCTTGAATAGGGGTTAATTGTAGATCAATTCAGCCAATTAAACTTTCAAAACTTAGATCTGAATTCTCAGATCTGAGATTGTAAGATCTGAATTGCTTGAAAGAGTGCTTGAGAAAGACTCTAGGAATTCGTATCTACTATTCAAGAACTGAATTGGATGCAAGGTTAGAGATAACTTGCACAATTCAGTTAGTGATCAATTCAGATTTGAATTGATGCCTTAGATGTGTTTGAAGAAATGCATGCATGAATGATTAGATTCTTGTTAGAGATAGAAGAACCGTCACTCATGCATAGGATGAACAGGCGCTTGAGAGAGGTTGTTCATGACCTTGGGGTATACCAAACCAAGGCTCAATCACAATCTATTTGAATGATTCAATTTGATTGATTGCTGAATTCTGAGATTAACATTAACTGCTTACTCTTCTAACCTAAATTGAAGGCAATTGAGCCAATAATTTAGATAGATTTTAGTTTAGGATTTTTAGCTTTTGAATAAAGTTTTGATTTATTGTTGATCAGATAAGAAGTGCCCAATTTAGTATTGGTAATTGTTTCCTAAATCCTTGTGGGAATGATACTTTATTCACTACTTTACTACTTGAACGGATAGTGCACTTGCTAGTGTCACAATGAGCCACACCAATTGTCAAAAGAAGAAAAAGAAGAAGAAGAAAATAGAAAAAGCCCAGCTCAGGCCTTGCCTCTTGTAGGAGGGGGAAGAACATAATTGACAGCCTCCTTGGGAGAATCAGGGATCACCTTCAAAGATTCGGCATCGAAGTCAGGTAGAGCCCCCGCGAGGGCCTTCTTAGTATCCTCAATCCCATCCAGGTAAGCCCCGGAGGCAAGACAAGCTAGCTCCTCGGCCCTCTTCTCAGCCTCAGTGACCTTATGTTCAGCCTCAGTGGCACGCTTCGCTGCTCCCTCGGCCCTCTTCTCCGCCTTGGCTACCCTCTTCTTCACCTCAATTGCATCTCCCTCGGCCTGGGTGAGGTGTTGCTCTGCCTCAGAGAGAAGGCTTGCAATGCAAGCCCTCTCCGTCTGCTCCTTGGAGAGGCTCTCCTGTGCCTCCTTCAGCTATGCTTGAGCCTCCATATGGAACTTCTATTCATCGATGAGGCTCTACTGGAATTTGTGGTACTTCTCTTTGGCAGTGGCGGTAGTTTGCTGGAGCTTCCCCTTCTCCTCCTCCAGCTTGTCCATCTAGGCAAAGGTTAGCTTAAGCCAGTCCCCGAGACCAACGTAGTGAAGGGAAACCTACAACAAAGAAATAGTCAATACTCCACAAAAAAACAAGAAGGCACGGAGAAGAAGGAAGAAGCGTTACCTCGGCCAGGGTTCCTAGGCTCTGAGTGTAGAACCTCTCAGGCACGCTCCCCAGCATCTAAAAGTGGTCCCTCAGGAGGAGGGCCCCGCTCACTAGGGCCTGACCAACCCCCTCCTCTCGGATGGAGTCCCCCTCGCGGACATTCCACTAGGGATGGAAGATTTGGTTAGACCGCTCAGTGAGCTCCTCCAAGGGTGTGGGGGCAGAAAACGGCTCCATTCGCTCTCTATGGGACCCCCTCGAGGTATCCCCCATCAAGTCCTCGGAACGGGCCACCTTCTATGGGGGTTGATCCCCCACGGCTTCCTTGGGCGGCCTCTTCTGCCCCGCCTCTGTCTCCTGGGCGGGCTTTTGCGATCTAGTGGTCGGCTTCGGCGGCATGGGCTGCTCACGCCTCAGCGGCACCTCCTCGGCGGGCTATTTCCCCTTGGCAGGGACTTGTGAATTTGCTCCCTTCATGGGAGCCGCTGGAGTAGTCCCTTTACCAGGGACCTGACGAACCGAACTTGTGGCAATGCGTGACAAGTACGCACTGAACATTGAAGAGACCCAGGGAGGACCATGGTATGGGGAAACATACACTATAGAGGGAACCGGTCCCCAACACGTAGAAGAAGAAGAAGAGGAAGAGGAAGAAGAAGGTGTAACATGTTGCAGCCAGCTCCATTCCCCTATAGCAAACAAGAAGTGCTGTTCATCATGGAAAGGTTGCTTGCGGAGTACATAGTTCTGCGAGTCTCGGGGGGAGTAGATGAGCATAAATGTGATTAGTGGCGCCGTATTCAACATGAAAGGTCATAAGAATCCTGGGGACAAGAGTTCCTTTCACGATCATCAAGGCACACCTGTAGGAAACACTATCCACTACCATGGAAAGGTCAGGTCACTCATGATTTCAATCAAAACAACTCATTACTTGCATTTACTTTACAAACCTACATCGTAAGTGAAAATTAACTAAACAAAGATGGAAAATCAAGTCAAACCTCAGCATCAGGAACAACGATAGGTGCGGGAGTAATATTACTACCACCAGCCAAGTAGCAAACACTATCCCCACGGTCATCTAAGCCTACATCCATGGCAGGAACAACATCGTCATCGACCATAACATCATCATCAATGTGTTCAACTTCAACTTCTCCTTTATCACCGAGTACCTCAGCACTAGTCCTCTCCTCTATCACCGTTGGTGCCATAGTAAACACTATTCCCGCAGCCATCTAAGCCTACATTCATGGCAGGAACAACATCACCATTGACCATAACATCATCATCATCATCAATGTGTTCAACTTCAACTCAGCACTAGTCCTCTCCTTTATCACTGTAGGTGCCGTAGTAACCTCATCTTCAACTTGAACTTCCTTCACAAACTTAGGAATGGCACCTTTTTCCCGAGTCATGGCTGTGGACCCCACGAGTGATGTCGACTTTAGAGTAGACAAAACAGATGATAATGGAAGAACATCCTTGTTGTCAACATCAATTCAGAAGTTTTATCTCTCTTCCCCCTTTGAGGAATTCGAGTTAGAACCTTTAACCTGATTTTGAGCCATGAATTCCTCCCATATTAAAACTTGTTGAAACCAAAAGTCATGGCACTCGGAAGAAATACGAGAGGTACGAGCTAAAGACACCATCCAGAAACCTTCAAGCTCAGGAAAACACTTGACCTCTTCTAAAGAAGTAAGTAACAAAGGGCCATGAAAAAATTTCCCTTTTCCACAAAGCTGCTTGATCAAACCTGAACTGAGCTAGCCATCACACGATTAGGGCGATAGAAAGATGACCTAACCTTCCCATTTATTCACTGGCGCCCTCTCCGGCGATCTTCTCAGATGTCGTCTTATTCTTCTTTTCAGTTTACTCAGTCTAGGTGGATTGCTATTATTTAAAGATCTGTTCGATCTTTCGGAGCGGTTCCAGACGTCTTCTTCTTCTCCTTCTCAGATATCGTCCTCTTCTTCTACTCGATTTTTGGGTTCTAAAAGCAGTAACCTTCTTCAGTAGTATGTAACCATTCATGTTTCATTTCTGGACAAAAAGAGAACCGCGGGTCTGCTCCGAGTGATGCAAAGAACATAGGGCTTTTTATAGTTCAGTCCACCCCTAGGGTGGAACTAGGATTTCTAGGGGTGTCCTGGGCTGCAAATCAGAATTCTGAGGTAGAGTGCAAATCAGAATTCTGAGGTAGAGTGCAGTGTAAAAATCCCAAGAACATAACATCTGATAGTATCTTTTCTGGGTTAAGTTCTGGCTGGGAGCAAGAATGTATAGTGGAGGAGATTGTCAGGTTCTGTCATCGATAGAAGGAAACATAGTCTCTTCAGACCCACTCTTCTCGTCGCCAATCCAAAACTCTAATCTCAATTTCAGGTCAAACCTCCCTTCCCATCCTTTCTCTGCCATCATTCTGGTAACTTTCCTTACTTGCTCGAGCAAAATCAGTCAAATCCCTTTCCACGATTTCATTCTATGCTAAAATGCACTGGCCAGAAGGCTAAGTGGGTACGTTTTGCTTTGTTGCAGAAAGAAGTTGGGGTGGTTAGAGGGAAGGAGGAGGAGATGGAGAGAAGCGGGTCTGGTAGTGGGCATGTAGAAGGTGCGTCTGGTAGTGGTCTCAACAACCAATCACAATTGACAAAATAGAGAAAATTATAACCAAACATTTTCTCTTCTCATCCCAACCCATCTCATCTCATCTCTTCCTTTCTCGATAACCAAACAGACCCTTAGCCATCTATAGCGGCCCTTAGAGTTGCTCTTCCTCGAATAAATAGCATCAATTGGCTTTGGAGTATTAAAAATGTCTCTATAGCGGCCCTTAGGAAAACCGCCGCCATTCCTAAAAGGCTTCACGTCATAAACACCAAAATAAGGAAGATCTAGCAAACTGTAATACTAATAAACATATGGGTGGAAGGACACCACTGCAGTGCCACAACACTCAAAACCTCTAGGGAACGATTACTAGAATAACCAAGCATCATATCGGCAAGTTTCCAAAGAATAGGCTGACACTCAAAGGTTTTAAGATTAATTTCAGAATAAACACGACCACGACCTCAAAATTCTAGAAAACTACCAACATCATCAGTAGGAACAAAATCTAATGGCAACACAACTTTAGACGATCCAGACAGAACAATATCTTAATTTGTTAACAGGGTTCATGACAGCAATAGTTAATGTATGAAGCTAGCATAGAAAGATCACCATAAATAGAATCAGGGTTAAGACTAGTGATTTGCTCGGCCAAGGTATCAATGCAACAGACAATAGGAATAGTCTGACGAGATGGACCCATAGCTACTGAACAAGAAAATCAAATAATTCAAAATCACTAAAAACAAGAAGCAAAGGAAAAGAAGATGGAAAATTCAGCCCAGGGTCAGAATTTTTAGGCCCAGAGTACTGTCGGGTAGGTATTAACTTAGAATTGATGCCAATTTCTAGGTGAGTAAAAATTTACTCAGAAATCTATATTAGACCTGTCCGTACTTTACTTTAATGACAACTCAAAAACCAAACCGTTATGATTACAATCCTAAAACCCCACCAGGAAGTGCAGTGACAAGAAGTTGAAAAGATTCTTCACATGCCATACCTTAAGAATTCAAATTTTGAACTGGATAAGCTCTATTAACCTAAAGACTCTTCACATGCCATAACACTTTTTACCATGGCCGCCTTCATCTCTATATACTCTTAACTCTTGCAACATGACCGAGTATGTTGAACTGAATCTGTAGATGTTAAAAAGCGTATCCACAGACCGTATTCATAAAAGGTAAAACCTGGGAAACAAGCGATTGCAATGGCAATTATAAATGTCGAAGTGTGTCCCCCCTTAGACATGACACGAAATAGGAGTCTACAAGCATGGAATAAAGTGAATGTACTCTATGAATTGTAGCCTAACACATGTACAAAATGAGCAAAATTTCTACAACTCTTGATGAATGTGCATGCAAAACCAGTTCTCCCTGTTGTCTTTAAATAGGGGGGTCTCGAACCACAAAGAGGATACAACCATTTATGGAGAAACATATTAGAGATCAGAATCTTCTCCAAGATCTCACTTTCACCCTAAAAGCCCTTTTCTGAGCTTTCTTCTGCATCATCACAGTACTAACCTTGTACTCATACCATATATAAATAATTCAGAGCAGAGGATAGAAATCATAAATAACAACTCATCAATTGGATAATAGAATTTATCAAGTTTTTTAGACCATGCCAATTGTAAGATATTCTCATCGCAATATAAATACAAGTAGTTAAGTTCAAATGAGAAACTATTCAAAATGTGGCATTCTTTTCTTGTTCCTTATCATCCAAATACATTTGTATATAGTAAGTATAAAATTAGACGATGAGAAGATATGTATCAAATCAATTGGGAAATAAACAATATATACCAAGTTAACAATGCCAACTGAAAATAAAAAAATGCTAAGCTTCATTGCATAGATGAAACAAGCATCTCTTGCCTTGTTTTGGGAGTGATGTTAAATATACTCTCCTTTTCATGCTCTTAAACTTTTTGGGCAATGGTTTTCTATCTTCCTCTCAAGCAATAGTCATAAATATTTGAAACAAGTTAAAGCACAGAAAGAGAGAAATAGATACATATTACAACAGTTGGAAAATAGTAAAAACAAACTCATAATCATGCCTACTATAGAGAAATCTGCTAAATTTGGCAAGCATCTTGTGCTTTCTTTTTTTTTTTTCTTTTTGTAAGAGTACTCATTTGTGCCCTTAATCTTTTGGGCACTTTCATTTTTCTCAAGTAAAATATATATGCAATTTAAACCACAAGCTAAGAGAAATATGCAATTAATATAACAGTTGGGAAATATATACATTTATAAACAATTCCAACTGAATATGTGTGAACCAAGTATAGCCTCTAGCAACTTGAGGCATCTTTAAGGCCCCATTTGGTTCGTGGGAATAGGGGTCTAGAATCGGAATTAGAATGGGCTATTCTGATTCCAACTGTTTGGTTGGATGGAATCGGAATCCCATTTCCATTCCTTCTGGAATGGCATTCCCCCATTTGAGGGAATGGTCGTTCCCTGCCCCTCCCTTAGGAATGAAATCCCATTCCTGCTGATTTCAATTCTCATTCCCACACCTGTCTGAACCAAAAAAATTATGGGAATGAACCATTCTGATTTCGATTTCGGAGGATTTTGATTCTGATTCTGACTGCAAACATCATAAAAACTTTGTTGGCTATTAACAGGGGGAAGTAGTACATTATGACTGATCAAGGGTATTTGAAACTTTATATTCACCATTTGAAGGAGGTTGGATAACTATTCACCTTTTATTAGTTGAAGTCAAGCCCTAATATGTGAGAAAAGGTTCTATTGGCAGGCGTGCATATCCTTCATTTCCATGCCTTTTGTTTGCTTAAGGATCATTGTTAATTTCCAATCCATAGTCGCTCTAGGTGGGATATATTTTGTAGTGTAATCCTGTGGGCTTTGACAAACCATTCAAAAAATGCATGTGCATCCTTGGTCCCACTTAGATTTGACTCATATCCAAAATTTCTTCCCTTTTAACTTTGGATTTCTAGATATTCATATTCTATAGGGTCCCTTCCCACAAGACATATCTTGACATCCTCCATGTAGCAAAAAAATCTACATTCATTATGTATATACTTAACCAATCTTTAGAGTTAATGTTCTAAGTCATTTTCATTAATTAATTCCCATTCTTATAGAGTTCATGTCAATCAACTTTTATCTTTGAAGAGTCGGCTGCTTTGATTTCTTAGTCAACTTTAGTCTCAGAATTGTAGTCTACTAACAATTCATACTGGTTGACTACTTTAGACTTTTAATAGACAGATTTTGGGTTGTTCATGCTGACAAATATGTGTTTAGATTCTTGGTTCTTGTGATGATGACTGACAAGACCGGCTGAATTGAGCAACTTCGGTCTCTGCAAGTAACAACAATAAGCAGTATGACCCAGTTTGCAGTAATAGGAACATGCAGGCCTTGTTTGATTTGAGGTTGAAGCTTTCATAAATTTGGTTTTGTGGAACTTGTTATGTGGATGATGGAAGTAGCCAATGCCTCTCCTATCATGTTTCTGTCTCTGTCATCCACCAGAATAATTAAGTTTTTTGAAGAATTTGAAATACATTTTACCCTATTTAATTTGGATGACCCCTAAACCTTTGAAGTCTTGTTAACTATTTTAATTATCTGATTAGGGGAATGTCTTAAGGTCTTTCTAGTTTTTATTGTTTCTCTTCCTGTACCTGAATTTGACCTAATTAAAACATTGGAAGACAAATCTAACTTTGTAAGGAGTTTATCTTTTTCAACACTTAATGGTTAATTCTCCTTAGAAATTTTTTGAAAGGATGGTTTTAAACTTCATTCTCACTTCTTAACTCATCAACTTCAGCCGACTTGGTTGAGAATGATAAACTAAGAGTACCGTTTTCTCACTTTAACTCATTAGACTTAATTTCTAACCTAAGCTCCTTGTTTTTAATAATAATTCTTTTATTTATCTCTAAAAGTTCTTGGAAAGAATCTAGAGTGGGGGCGGGTGGGGGGTAAATCTAATTGGAAAAATACACCCACCTTCCCGTGGATACTGTTTCATCATAGTGGCCACAGGC
This sequence comes from Nelumbo nucifera, assembly GCF_000365185.1. Next base: position 881,827 of record NW_010729242.1, on the reverse strand, counting down.
TATTTCACAAAATGGGCAAGGCCATACCACTAAGAAGAATTTGTGCAGAGAACATTGAAAATTTCCTTAGGCAGCACATAGTCCACCAGTTCGGGGTCCCAATAAGGATTTTGACAGATAATGGGTTGTCCATAAAGAATTAGGAAGTTTGGGACCTATTGGGACAGTACAGGGCAGGATTAGGCACATCTACAACCTATTACCCACAAGGGAATGGGCAAGCAGAGGCAACCAACAAAATCTTATTAAAAATGTTGAGTAAGATGGTAGCAGAAAATCAGAAAGACTGGTCAGAAAAGTTGTATGAAACACTCTAGGCTTATCGCACAACAGTTAGGAAGAGCACACAGGCAACACCCTACTCATTGGTATATGGCTAGGAAGTTGTTCTACCGGTGGAGATACAGACAATGTTTGCCCGAGTAAGTTACGTAATGGGATAGTAGTTCCGCACAGAAGATCCACTTGGGTATACAGGCCACCAGTCCGTTATGGTTATGACCAGGATAGTTACCTGGTGGAAACCTTGACTAGTGAGGAGGATCCCGTGACTTATGCGGAAGCTATGTTGGACATAGATTCC
>NW_010729242.1:809920-870106 GCF_000365185.1 Nelumbo nucifera | reverse complement strand
CGAGACCACAACATACATGTTTTGCTCCCCCCTTGTGAGGGCTGTTGATACATAAAGTTGTTGTCGGCGTGAGTCGGAAGTTCGGGGCCACGGCTGCACTGCATCAGCCTCATAGTGACGCCGGTCATCCACTCCTACAAGAAGTCACTAGGAGCTCGACCTGTAGGGGCAGCACTATTGACTTTAGGTCACCAGCTCGCACGGGAGCCTTGGAAGGCTTGACCTACAAGGGCGTCCATGCAGTCTGTTGGCCGTTGGCTCCTGCGGGAGCCACAAAAAGTTTGACTTGTAGAGGCAACCTCACGAAACGGGGTTGATGAGGCCTTGTCCTGGCTGATTGCTATTGAGGATGAGTTGAGGTCGTTTTGCTGCTATCTACATCGAGCTTCTCCCATGCTCAGATATGGAAATCCATGCTTCATCTCATAGAATTTCCACGCTTCAATCTTGGCGGGAGCTGCTGATAGTTGTACCGTGGGGAGAGGGGCGTTCACATGTGGTAGCGGTATATTTATCTGGGGCACTGGGAATGTTGGGTTCGGCTTGAATTTGTTTGATTGTCACAAGGGATTTCTCAAGGTTCATCACAGATGTTCTTCACCCTAGTAATTGATATTCGTTCTGGATGTTGGTGCTGCTAAAAAATGCTTTTTTTAGTTAATAAAAAATGAAAATTAGAGAGTGAAAACTTAAATTTTTAAAAGGCGAGATCTTAGCTTTCTGGAAGATGAGGACTTAGCTTTTTAGAAGGTGAGAACTTAGCTTCTTGTAGCGTTTCTCACAGACGGCGCCAAATGATGCTGCATGATCCGAACACTCCTAGCTGGTGGAAACCTGGCTCCTAGCTGGCGATGGATGGTACCTGAGAAAAAGAGGGAGGTGAATAATTCCCGGGAAGCTCGCCCGGCGGGAACACTCCGATGCTTAAGTTAGAGCTCTGAGAGAACTGTAGAGAATGCAAAGAGAGAGTTAAGAGTGCAGATGGCGCAAGTTTAGTACTGGATTGTGCGAGCTAAAAGTTTTTATGCTAGTAAACTAGTGAGCAAATAATCGCGCACACCCTGTGTCATTGGGGTTGGTGCCTTTATATAGGCATTGTTTGGCGTAGGCTTCACGCCCAGCATCTGAGATTTCCAAGAGGTCGTGCCTTACCGGTTCGAAATCCTCGGAGCTATGCACGTTGACCATCCTCCGGAACATTCGGTACATGGCCCAACTTTAGAGAAACCTGGGAGTGTCGGGGTATGCATGCCGAATTCATCGACATCTCGTAGGTCACCGCCTGGTCCTTAGTTAGGTTGGCAAACCCTCGAGAGAGGTCGTGCCTCGCGTCGAGGTCACTTCGGCAGGTGACGAGGTGCTGCAGGTCGGTGTTATGGACACACCACCCGGCAGCGCACTGCGGCGCAGTCATAGGCAAGCACACACAGCGGGCCGCCCAGCAGCACGCACCACCCGGCAGCGCCGCACAACAGCAGGCACCGCCCGGCAGAGCCGCACAGGCGCCTTCCCTTGCAAGCAGACCCTATTGTGGAAACCGAATGGGTGATTTGTCCAAGAGACCACCCGAACTCACCAAATGGGTGATTTGTCCAAGAGACCACCCGAACTCTCCGAATGGGTGATTTGTCCAAGAGATCACCCGAACTCTCCTTACTCTTATCTTGACTGGAAAACTGAATACCTTTATTTCAATTTGTAGCTCCTTAAATAGGAGATTACAAGAGGAGACATTCGACTAAGCTAGGACAATACAACTTTAAATCAAACTCCTACTTCTAACAGACTTCTAACAGCACTCATTTCTTATCTCTAATAGATAAGAACAGAACTAGATAAGTAAGAACATAACTCCCACTAAGAAGATAAGATAAGGATAAGGATAAGGGATGAGGGATAATACAGCTAGTGGCGAGTTGGTGAGCAGAGTGTGGACCCACCCTGATGAGCTGTCATGTGGGCCCCGCCCTACTGCTGCTGCCGGGTGGTGCGCGCGTCTCGCGGTGCTGCTGCCTAGTGCTGTTGCCAGGCGGTGCGTGCTGCGCGCTATTGGGCGGCACGTGCTGCTGTGCGGCTCTGTCGGGCGGTGCCTGCTGTTGTGCATGCTGCTGCCTATGACTGCGCCGCAGTGCGCTGCCGGTCGGTGTGTCCATAACATCACAACCCTCCTGGACCACAAGCTTGTCCTCAAGCTCGAATTCCGGATACGTGGCTTGGAACTCTGCCAATGGATCAAACGGCTACATACTATCTCTCAGTCTACCAACAACATGAACAACAGGGACTGCCTCGTAGCTCAGTGCATAAAGCTGGTTCAGTCCACATGGCTCAAATCTAGAAGTCATGAGTAGGATGTCTGCACCAGCAGTTATTCGATGGGCCATTTGCACAAAGGAACCAACCCAACCCCTGATTTTTTCATGGTGTTGACTCTCAAGATGTTTGAGAAGTTGTTCCTGGTCAGGTCTCCCAATGCCCAACATGACTAGTTGCACATCCTGGTCCACCATCCAAGGAATGGACTCAGCAACGAGATCAACACCTTTCTGATGGTCAAGCCTGCCAATGAACCCAATCAGAGGAACATTCTCCCGAAGAGGAAGACCAAGCTCCCTTTGTAGAGCTGCTTTGCATTGAGGCTTTCCAATTTGAAGAGTCTCCGCAGAGTAATTGGTGTAGCCATCCGATGCCAGGTAAACATCTAACTATGGGTTCCCTTCGTTTGCATCAATCCCATTCACAATGCCCTTCATCTTCCAATCAAACTCATTTATTATTTGATGCAGACCCCAGCCACCTTCTTTATTTTTCAGCTCCCAGGCATAACCATGGCTTACAGTGACTACACGATCTGCTGCTTTCAGGCCAGCTGCAAGGACATTGAAGTGTTCCCCACCTCCTGGGTCATGTAGTTTGAATAGTTTTGTGGAAGATCCACATAACCAAAATCGCGTACTGGACCACGACCCCGGTGTGCTATGTTGTGGATCACAGGAACGCACCGGGTATACTTATAGAAGGGAACCTCAAGAGCAGCCTCCATATCCTGCCCATCCACCTTATATCTCTTGCGCACTCCTGTTTCTGGGGCTTCTGCACAGTTACCATACCGTGGTGCCACAACCATAACTCTATGTCCACGCCGAGCCAAAGCCTTCGATAAAGCCCCAACAACATCGCCAAAACCACCTGTCTTCGACCAAGGAGTGCATTCTGCAGGTACCAATATAATGTTCGAGACATTGTCCCCGACCAAAGTAGGAGACTTTACAGTTTCATCCTCCGTGTGCTGATCCTTGGGAATAACTGCGGCTGTAGGGGCAGCAATCTGCTGTTTGCTGGATGCCTCTGCCCAGTCCGGACGACGACTATTTGTGTTGGCAATTCCCTCAGAACTCCTTTCTTTGTTGGAGAGGAATGCTTCCAGCCGGCGTCGCAACTCCCGGACATCTTCCTTGACTTCACGAACCTCCATGCTGGTTTCTGCTAGCCTATGTTCCAGTTCGTTGACCTTGGATGATAGCTGCTCCATATCGCCCGTGACGTTTGGCTCTGATACCAGAATGTTATGCACCCGCGCATAGGATCTCGTCACAGGTCGGTCCACGGGGAGAACGTCTTGCTTTCCCTTGCGCCTTCCCTTGCGAGCAGACCCTATTGTGGAAACCAAATGGGTGATTTGTCCAAGAGACCACCCGAACTCTCCTTACTCTTCTCTTGATTGGAAAATTGAATACCTTTATTTCAATTCGTAGCTCCTTAAATAGGAGATTACAAGAGGAGACATTCGACTAAGCTAGGACAATCCAACTTTAAATCAAACTCCTACTTCTAACAGACTTCTAACAACACTCAGTTCTTATCTCTAATAGATAAAAACAAAACTAGATAAGTAAGAATAGAACTCCTACTAAGAAAATAAGATAAGATAAGGATAAGGGATGAGGGATAATACAGCTGGCGGCGAGTTGGTGAGCAGAGTGTGGACCCACCCTGATGAGCTGTCATGTGGGCCCCGCCCTACTGCTGCTACCGGGCGGTGTGCGCGTCTCGCTGTGCTACTGCCGTGCGGTGCGTGCTGCTGCCGTGAGGTGCGTGCTGCTACCGTGCGGTGCATGCTGCTACCTAGTGCTGTGCGCTGCCGGGCGGTGTGTGCTGCATGCTGCCAGGCGTGTGTGTTGCGCGCTGTCGGGCGGCGCGTGCTGCTGTGCGGCTCTGCCGAGCGGTGCCTGCTGCTGTGCGGCCTGTTGTGTGTGCTACTGCCTATGACTGCGCTGCAGTGCGCTGCCGGTCGGTGTATCCATAACAGCACCATTGTGATTCCTGATAGCCAAACCTATGGCAGAATGAGTGACGCACCATACACCATCCGTATTGATTTTCAGGAAACCATTCGGGGGTTTAGTCCACCACTGAATCAAATGAGGACCAAAACTGAGCTGGGTTGGAACAGAAGTGTTCTAGTTAGTCTCAGACGACCTTGAGATAGAGTTGAAAAGGTCTGGTTAAGATTAATGGGCTGCTTTACGAAAGTCACTTTGTTTCTTTACTTCTAAAGGAAATACATAACAATTAACTCACGTAGAATTGTAAAAAGGTTGCAAGTAAGAGGAACATGTTGATTAGTAGATTTGTCAATTTGCCTCCACTGATTTAGCCAAAAATGTAACCTTTTATTGCTATATTTGTTTATTATTGCAGAAGAAGTCCTAAGTCCGTTTGGTTTGCAGAAATAGGGGTCTGGAATTGGAATTGGATAGGCTATTCCGATTCTAACTGTTTGGTTGGGTAGAATCAGAATCCTGTTTCTATTCCTGCTGGAATGGCATTCCCCCATTTGAGGGAATGGCCATTCCCTGCCCTTCCCTGGGGAATGAAATCTCATTCCTGCTGATTTTAATTCCCATTATCATTTCTGTCTGAATCAAACAGACTATGGGAATAGACCATTCCAATTCCTATTCTGAAGGATTTTGATTCTGATTCCAACTACGAACCAAACGGACCCTAAATAGGGGACTTGTGAAATTTTTTTCAGAGAACCTTGTGCAGATAACACTTTATTTGTTAATGAAACCCGGAGTTCTTTTGATAAAATAATGAACTTTCTCAATGCTTACGAGAATTGTTCAGGACAGAAAATCAACAAATAGAAGAGTTGTTTCTATATCTCTTCTAAGGCTACACCCTCGAGGTATGATTTTATTGAAGAAACTGTTGGTTTTCGTAATAATCGATGCCATGTAAGTATCTTGGTGTTCTAATCCACAAGGGTAAGGCTAGACTCTACGTGTTTGATGATTTTGTTGCAAAATTCCTTAGCAAGATTGATTCTTGGAAAGGTCACTTGCTTTCAACTGGTTATCATGTTACTCTACTGAAGCATGTGGTTAGTTCTATGTTTGCTTATAATATATTGTGACTAGAGAGGAACATGCAAATGACACTTTCTTTGGTTAGGTCCAGATGATAATACAAAATATGGTTGGGTGCCTTGGAATGTTGTTTGTATACGGAAGGAGGAAGGTGGACTGGGTATTAGGGACCTCTATATATATGGTATTAATAAAATCTATCGCTTCAATGCTTTATGGAGGGGCTCTCTTTAACAAAGGTTGTTGGTCAGACTTTTCTTTTCTTTTTTTGAGTTAATTGTCTGCTGCTTGTAAAATAGGTCACTCATATTAGGGTTCTTCCATGTGGTGTAAGCATGGTTTTTGAATTGTCGTTGACATCGTTCAACCTAGAAAATGTCCAGGCCGGCAATCAGTTCATTCCATTTCATCCCTGATCTGATCGCTTTTTGTCAAAACCTGTTGATTTAGTCAACAATCCATTGACTCGGGTGGTCAAACCATTTGTTTTAATTATATTTTTATACTTTTATTTTTTATTTTTTATTTTTTAAATTGCAATAGACCATCAATTTGAACCGAACAATTGAACTACTGACCCAAAAACCAGTGACTAAAACGGTTTCAGTTCTGGATCAGATTTTAAAACATTGGGTGTAAAATTTTTTCTCTACTACATGAATTTTTCCAACACACCCGTTGGAATATTAGAGAAGAAACTATAAACTTTTGGCTTGAAAATTGGTGCTCACCAAAAGCTCTTGTATACATTCTCTTAGAGGCATCTTTATACTGTTAGAGACATCCCTAATAGTAGAGAAGAAAATATCAACTTTTAGCTTGGAATGGTGCTCACTATAACCTCTTGTATTAATTGTCTGTGATGTTCTTGGAAGTGATGAAGCTTGGAATTGGTCCATAATTGGTGGTTCACTTGATGCTGAGCTTGTCCATATGTTATAGTCTTCAGGTTTGCAAGTCAAAATATGGTTGTGACATGAGAATTTGGAAGACTAGCTCCAGTTTTCTCTCATGTAAAGATGCATGGAACTTGCTTCACCCAAGGCTCGAACTTAAGCTTTGGAGAACTGTTCATGGGCCGGGTAGCCCAATGGATAGGCCCTGCCAGGCCCGACCTAAATTTGTTTGCAAAACACACAAACAAACAAAAATTAAATCTAAAAGATTGCTAGAATAAAAATAACATAAAAGAAAATAAAGAAAACGAAAGTGATGGTTGATCAAATCCAGTGGCGGTAGTTGCAGATTGGTTGGATTGTTTGCAGGAGCCCCTCATGACAAGATCTGGGCATCATTTCCTTCTACAACCCTTGAACTCCTCAAGAAACCTTAGCCTTGTGAACTGGGTGAATTGACCAACCCCTTCTCCGTGGCCTTTGGGGTCCTTTTTATAGAGAATGGTGGACAAAACTGGGATTAGAGAGAAAGAGAGGGGCGGCTAGAGGATTTATGTAGAAAATGGGTGCCCCTAGGGTTTAAGAATGGAGGGTTAGGATTAAAATAGAGGGATCCTATGGCTAGAGTGAAAAGGAGAGGGTGCCTATATGTATGGAGGGCTGGGATTTAAGCTCCTAGGATTGAATGATGGAGATTTGGGCACGTAGGGCTGAAAGGTAGAGATTAAAAGGAGTGGGTGGCGCCCTAAGTTTTTCTAAGGAGAGGGGAGTATGCTAATACAGTAGGAGGGGTGCCTTTCTGGGTTTACCAGATAGGAGGAGTCCTCCTGTGCTCAGTTTTTCACAGAAACACCCCCTCTCTCAGCTGGAATTCTCACAAACTTCTCAAAATTTGCAAAAAACTCTGTAAATTTCTCAGGTTTTACCTAGAATTTGCACAAAGACCTTAGAGGTTATAACATTGAATTTAATCGGAGAAAGGGTACAGATTAGTTAGTCTAAGGTCTAAAATGCCCCTAAAATGATGCTCTTAAGGCATCAAAATACAGAGTTATCACAACACCCCCAACTTAACCATTGCTAGTCCCTTAGCAATGCAATCTTAAAATTACACTAAGTAAAGAGATCATTCCCATTGCAAGATCATCCTTGACAAAATTAGCCAAGTATCCTGATTCCAGAATTCTCAAACTTTGTATAAATCAGTATTGGGTTTAAGGGGTAAAACCGTCCTACTTTGACATTACAGAAACTTGGCTTAAAAATCTTATATATTCTTGCATTTGCAAACTGTCTTGATAAGCTGAGATTGATTTTAAAATATCCAAAATTCGGATCCAGTGGCGGTAGCTGTTCGAGAAGACAAAATACACACTTTCTCTCTCAGTTCAGCCCTCGAACCCCTCGAAATACCTTAACCTTGAACTGGACGAATTCAGATCTGTAAAACACACAAACAAACAAAAATTAAATCTAAAATATTGCAAGAATAAAAATAACATAAAAGAAAATAAAGAAAACGAAAGGGATGGCTGATCAAATCCAGTGGCGGTAGTTGCTTATTGGCTGGACTGTTTGCAGGAACCCCTCCTGACAAGATCTGGGCGTTCTTCCCTTCTACAACCCTTGAACTCCTCAAGAAACCTTAGCCTTGTGAACTGGGTGAATTGACCAACCCCTTCTCCAGGGCCCTTGGGGTCCTTTTTATAGAGAAGGGTGGACAAAATTGGGATTAGAGAGAAAGAGAGGGGCAGCTAGTGGGTTTATGCAGAAAATGGGCACACCTAGGGTTTAGGAATGAAAGGTTATGATTAAATTAGAGGGATCCTACTACTAGAGTGAAAAGGAGAGGGTGCCTATAAGTATGGAGGGTTGGGATTTAAGCTCTTAGGATTGAATGGTGGAGATTTGGGTGCCTAGGGCTGAAAGGTGTCGATTAAAAGGAGTGGGTGGCGCCCTAGGATTTGCTAAGGAGAGGGGAGTATGCTAATACAGTAGGAGGGGCGCCTTTTTGGGTTTAGGAAATAGGAGGCGCCCTCCTGTGCTCAGTTTTTCATAGAAACACCCCCTCTCAGTTGGAATTCTCACCAGCTTCCCAAAATTTGCAGAAAACTTTGTAAATTTCCCAGTTTTTACCCAGAATTTGCACAAAGATCCTCAGAGGTCATAACATTGAATTTAACCAAAAAAAGGGTACAACCTAGTCAGTCTAAGGTCTAAAATACTCCTAAAATGATGCCCTTAAGGCATCAAAATACAGAGTTATCAGAGGGCATGTAATGAACCATAGGTTTATCGCAATTCTGTGATGCATGATGTGGGTTCATCATAGGCTTGTGGTGCATCGCATGCTCATCGCAGTAGGAAAGTTGATTGTAGGACATGGTATTAATTCAGTGTTTAATGTTCTCTGAGGGCTGAGTGGGCACTATATACCTACACTAAGAAAAGTTCATTTTGTTATGATGTAATCAAAAATCCATTATATGCTAAAAGAATTAGAAATACCATGTTATGCCATGATGCAATTTAAAACAAAGCACAAATATTGAAAAAGAAAACATGTTATGACATTATACAATTTTGGATAAAGCATAAATACTAAGAAAAAGGATATTATGTCATGATTTAATGAAAAATCCACTATATGCTGAGAAATCAACAAAAAGTACGTTATGTCATGACGCAATTGAAAATAAAATACAAGTACTGAACAAAAATGCATTATGCCCATGATACAAATACATATCCACTATATGTCAGAAAATCAACGAAAGACCATCATGTCATGGTGTAGTTGAAATTAAAACACAAATGCTAAGAAAAAGTATGTTATGCCATAATACAATTAGAAATTAATTAAATTCTAGTAAATTAAAAAAAGCACGTTATGCTTTGTAATTTGAAAATAAACACAAATGTCAAGAAAAATGTATTATGCCGTGATGCATTTGGAAACCTAATATATTCCGAGAAATGAACAAAAAACACATTATGCCATGATGCAATTAAAAGACAAAGCACAAATGTCGAGAAAAAAAATGTTATGCTACGATGCAGTTAGAAATTAAATTGGGGTAAAAACAAATACAATGTGACAATAAAGCATGCTTTTCTCTTTTTATTATCTTTTTCTTATTTTTAATTTTATCATTTTCATTTATTTTCCGGATGATTCACTTTCTATTTCTTCTTATTTTGTTATCATCACTTCCCTCTTTATTTCCTTTCGTTACTAAAGAACAATACTAATCTTTCTTCTTATTTATTTCTATATATTCTTTCATTCTCCCCCTGTTGTTCTTGTATTATTATTATTATTATTATTATTATTATTATTATTATTATTATTATTATTATTATTATTATTGTTGTTGTTGTTGTTATTATATTATATTATATTATATTATATTTATCCAATTTTTATCAAGCACTACTTTGAACATAAGCAACTCTTTTAGATCCGAATGCCAATATGGTTGATCCGAATCACACCATGCAATGTTTGATCTTATGTAGGATGATGACCAATCTTGCAATGCAATTTTCCTATAAAGCTAGAGTGAGAAAATAATGCTTAAGAAACTTGTAGGATGAAAATTCTCGTAACATAAGAAAAGAGATACAAATACTCAAGATGTGATGGGAGTTTAGGTATTTCCATAAACAAGATCTCTAGGCTTAGCTACTTGAATTGAATTTTCCTAATCTTATACTTTTTGACCTGTTCTTGGGTTTCAAAGATTTTCTAGTAACAACATACTATGAAAACTTTTCTTTCAAGATAACACCCATTTTAGTCTAGTGTCAAAAACCACCATATCCCTCTTGACAATAAGCACAGAAGTCATGGGAGCAATGCTAGAATTTGTTAGAGTTCAATTGTTGTTAATGAAACTAAACATCCAACAAGGTTCTTTATTTACTAAAGTAATACTCATAGTTCCATAAGCAGCCAAGGGTAGTCCTAATAACAAAAGGTGCCCTAACAACCCTATGAACATTCAAGGATCATAACGGATGTTAATTAAAAATCTCAGTGCTTTGCAACCTAGAAGCAAGGATGGCTTATTCTTTTTTTCTTTTTTTATGAGAGTTACTCATAAGGTATTACATTTCCTAGTATCTCTTAAACATATGCTTGCTATTTGTTTCAATTTTCTTCTTTCTTTTGACAAATATTGGTAATATCCAAGTAGTACAATAGGATCAGTTCATGAATCATCCGATGACAAAAATTGTTTCATTAGAATCTCTTCTATGTTAGTGCTACACATACATTTCTTGCAGCACCATCTTATGTTCATTGCTTTAGAATAACAAGTAGTTCAAGAAGTCACTTTTGCAATTAAACCTAGTCCTTACTTAGTTTCCTATTTCATGCACCATTTTCATCATTGCATAGCTAGTGCTTAATATCATTTAAAATAGAATAGGCATGTGGTAGTCTTTATTTTCTTAGTATATAAAGTAGAGACTGGGAGTTAAGCCTCTAAGTGGGATTCAGTGTGGTCTTGAATCTCAAAAGTAATTGGTCTCACCATTTCTTATTTTCTATTAACATTTCAATAGCAGTTTAATTTCATTAAATCGTCTTTTTTCTTCTCTTAATCTTAAGATTTGCGGATCAGTCTCCTTTCATTATATTAGAATATAGGAAGAGTAGCTCTTTGTATCAAGACACTTGGCACTCAACTTAAGGCTCTCGTTACTATAAAAGACTAGAATCATTTAGATTTCATAGCATTGGCCCAATTAGGGAGTTTGGTCAATCCATGGATTGCATTGCCAAGTTAGGGGGTTTTCTCACTTTCCACATGTAATCCAATAGGGATGTCACCAAAAGTAAAGAAAATGGGACCTAATTTGCAATAGAGTGAAATTGGATCCTCTTTACAAAGGATGGTTTCCTTATTTATAGAAGTGAGGGAAAAGGATTAGATTTCATGAAGCAAGAACACTGGAATATTACGTAGCTTGGGTAGTGTAGTGTTTGGGAATAGATCCCATATATTCCTCCCCTTAATACATGTGTCTCCCAAGACCACAGGATCATTAAAGCACGACCTTAGGCCTTCTCCAAGGGTAACACATATCAAAACAGTACTCGAATATAATCAGTCATGGTTTCCTTGGGGCACTCACATCTAATACCCTTAGAGCTACCTTTGCACTTTGTACCTCTGATCTAGTATCATGGGGTTCGATTGAATTAACAACTTTTGATCTACTTCATGAGGTGAAACCAATATTACCTTGTGAGGTTTGGTTTACAAGGTTAATCTAGTCATGCTTCGTGATGCCTCATTTCACAAGATCGAATTAGTCTTGCCTTGCAAAGCTTGCCAGACGAGGCCAAATTAGATTTGCCTTATGAGGCTTGGCTCACAAGGTCAAACTACCTTTACCTCGCTAGACTTGGCTCACAAGGCCAACAAATCACTCTCCGCAATCATCCTTGGACATGTGCAGGGTGCCTAACATCTTCTTGCACCATACCTTGGTCCCCAGAAACCTAAGAATATCTAATTTATATTAAGTTACTAGCTGTGAGCTCCGGGAAGCTCATGGCCGGCTCAAAGAGATGGAGTCACCACCCATTTTTTAGAGGAAATGGGCCCTCATTTTTAGATTTAAAAAAAATCGATTTAAGTCTTTTATAGTGATCTGTCCTCTATGGAAAAGGAACATAACCGAGAGATTTTGGGTCCCAAGGATTAGAAAAGGGAAGGTATTAGGCACCCCTCTCTCCAAGCTGTTGTAGCATCCAAATACGGGAGTTGTTCAGGCTTAATTTCTTTTAGAGAAAAACAAAACTGGTTGCAAGAATTTATTAAATCTAAAGGAACATACTTTCAACTTCTCCTAAGACCAATTTTAAGGTGATGTTATCGGGTCTTAGGTACTGATTTCCCTAAGACCCTCACCTCTCTGCCTCTATTCTCAGTCAACAAGAAATTGAAAATGATGGTTCTCCAACATATCAGAACATCAAGCAACCTAGAAAAACTAAAACAGACTTACCTTTCATATGTACCTTGTCAAAATTTTTCCAGTAACTAGGATGAGATAGAATGAAGTTCAAATGGGTTCTTGAGATAGGGAGTGCTTATGATTGCAACAACTTCTGCTTGAAAATGGAGGAGATGAGTTCAGAATCTGAGGTTCAGAGTACCTCTGAATTTCGTGGGATAGGTGGCAGTATATGGGTTGGGAGAAAGCTCTCTTCTCTCTCTCTTTCTCTCTCTAAGGACCTCCCTCAGGTTTCCTTTCTTAAGTCCCCCTTTTGAGCTCAAATTTGATTAGTATTTATAGAGAAATGGAGGGTGGTCAGGTATGAATTCGTTCAGCTATAGTGTTTGGGATTCAATAGAGGTTTTCACACAAATAGACAAAGATTCTTCAAAGAAATAGATGCCCAGTCAAGCTTTCCTGTTTGGTGAAACATTTTCTTCAATTTAGGGTGGTTTTCATGGGTATTATGCATCCAATAAAGCTTAGGGCATGCCTATCATGGAAGTCTCGTATTTGGGGTTGTCAGTGGCAGAAAATATAAATTTGATGAACTTTTAAATGTTATTTTATCTTTTTTTGGTCTCAAGTGAGGTTTATTTGGTATTTTGAACTTTTTTAAGCCTATTAGGCTCTCTTTCATTGGTCCAAGTGTTCTAATGAGTCAAGAATGGGTCTGACATCAGCCATCACCCTTTTGAGGCTTTTGGTTGGGACAGATGATGTGGCAATTTAATTTGGTGTGTTGAAATGGTATTTTTCTCATTTAATGGTTAAAATGATGAATTAAGATTCTTACCTAATAAATGGGTGAGAACAGGTCGTATTCACAGGGAAGCAAGTGAAAAATTAATATATACTTAGATCCGAACAAGAAAATGCAATCAGGAATGGTAGAAAATACGAAAATAAAATATATTATTGCTGAAATTAAATGTTTCGAATTTAAACAAGACAATAAATCAAAATCAAAATTTAATAAAGTATGAGAATCAACAAAGGAAATAAAAGAAATAAATAAATAAAATGATCCAGAATCTGGATCCGATGGCAGTAGCTGCAGATCAGCCAGACAGCTTGCACAAACCCCTCCTGACAAGAACCGGGCATCCGTCCTTTCTACAACCCTCGAATTCCTCGAGACACCTTAGCCTTGAACCGAACAAATTCAAATCTATAAAACAGAGAAATGAACAAAAATTAAATCTAAAATATTGCAGAAATAAAAATAACAGAAAAGAAAAGAATGGTTGATCAGATTCAGTGGCAGTAGTTGCAGAATGGTTGAACAGCTTGCAGGAACCCCTCTTGACAAGATCTGGGCGTCCTCCCCTTTTACAACCCTTGAACTCCTCAAGAAACCTTAGCCTTGTTAATTGGGTGAATTGACCAACCCCTTCTACAGGGCCCCTGGGACCCTTTTTATAGAGAAGGGTGGACACAACTGGAAATAGGGAGAAAGATGGGGGGGTGGCAGCTGAGATTTAGCAGAGTTAGGGATTCCCTAGGGTTTCTAATGGATAGCTAAGATAGTTTTGGGGTGACCCTATGGCTGAAAATGGAAGGAGAGGGCACCCAATATTATGTAGGGCTGAGATTTGGGCGCCCAGAAATGGAGGGTGTAGATTAGAACATCTGGGGTTGAAGGGTTAAGATTAAAAGAATATGTGGTGCCCTAGATTGAATGGTTGAGACATAGGATGGAGGGAGTGGCTGAGGTTTAATGGTGATGAGCTGAATGGTGAGGATTAGCAAAATAGGTGGCACTCTAGGGTTTAGAAGCTACAAAGGAGAGCCCTAAAATGGATGGTGGAGATTAGAAGGAGTGGATAATGAAGATTTCACATCTGGGGTGGCTAGGGTTAGCTAAGGAGGAAAAGATTAGGTTAAAAAGGATCCCTAGGGTTTATTAATGAGAGGGGAGCATGGTAAGACAGTAGGATGGGCGCCAATTGGGTTTAGCAGAGAGGAGGCGCCCTCCTGTTCTCAGCTTTTTACAAAAACACCCCCTCTCTTAGATGGACTTCACACCAGCTTCCAAAAAACTGCATTTCAGCCATGAAAACTTCCTAGTTTTCTACATAATTTGCATAGAGACCCTTGAATGGTGCACTTCGATTAGCAATGCACCACATATTCTAAGGCCGAAAATACCCTTGAATTAATGCCCTTAAGACGTCAAAATGCAGGGTTATCACACACACCGACTTAACCATTGCTAGTCCCTTAGCAATGCAGCCTTAAAATTACATTGAGTATATAGATCTTTCTCATCTCAAAATCCTCCCTGAGAGAATTAGTCAAGCATCCTGATTCCAACATTTTCAAACTTTATATAGATCGGTATTGGGCTTTAGTGGGTAAAACTGTCTTGTTTTGAATATTACAGAAATTTGGCTTAAAAAATATTATTTACCCTTTCATTTGCAAACTGTCTTGACAAGATGAGATTGATTTTAAAATCAGATAGGTATTCTTCTTATTATTTCTAACAGCGGATTTCTACCCTTGAACTTATTTTTATTGTTACCTTTCACCGTTTGACGAAAATCTCGACACTTACCTTAGGTGAAGAGACCCGGTTACTAAGCGTTAGGTAAGTATCTTTGGCATTCCCTTTTCCGTTTGACGTGAATCTCGACACTTGACTTAGGTGAAGAGACCCGGTTACTAAGTCTAGGATATCCATTGACCTTTTATCCCCTTTTTCTTTTTTATTTTTGCAACACTTTTCAGGGTAGTCCATTGTTTCTTAACAATTTGAAGAATTTTGTCTAATTTCTCAATCTTTCTCTTCTTATCTTGACAGGGGCAAACTTGGGAGTATTTTTCAATTTCCAAACGGTTTTGATAAATTCAAACAAGACCAATTTTGACTCCTATCACATGCTACTAATTTCTATAGAATTCAATATTCTTTTATCAGTTTCCTTAACTTTCTCTATTTGGGAGTCTCTTTTAATGGAAAATTTTAAAAATTTCAGTGAAATTTTAATTCTCCATCTTTAAAGGCTTATCTTCACAAAATATTTTTTTTTCAATTTTTTTTCTCTCTCTTTTCTCACCCCCAACTTAAATGCCATTGTCCCTAATGGCATGACTAGAATGATGCAAAGAAGATTTGTGCCAAAGGGAACAGCAAGTAGGGTTTTCCTTAGGGGTTCAAGGTATGTCACCAGGTCTTGAATCACGAAACAAAAAACTCTAATCCTAAAAGTAACTAAAAGTTACGTTGGGTTGCCTCCCAACCAACGCTAAGTTTAACGTCTTCAGTCGGACATATTCAAGCACTTTTTCCATCAACACTCTCTGACTCACTTTCATCTTCCGACAGACAGGGCTCAAACTGGGCTAACCAAGGGGTAAACAGGTCATTTAAAAAGTTATCCACTATATCTACTTTGAACTCATCTTCCCCTAGGTTTGAATACTTAGGGGCACTACAAACGTTTAACTGGACTTTCTGCTTCCCTAATGAAATGTTCATTTCTCCTAATTTGCGGTTGATGTCTGTATTGGTCGTTGCTAGAAACGGACATCTTAAGATTATCAGGATATGGTTTAGCTCCTCGATTGGGGTCATGTCTAGGATAAAATCCAATGGGAAGTGTGTAGGTTTGACATGATTGAACTGGTTGAGTCCCATGGTACTCATTGTACTCCCAGTGAGTTTAGGCTCCAGAACACTGAGAGTTCACATTTGGCAGGGGATTTTCTTGGACTTCGGCCCTATAATTGAAGTTGGGCTGATTTTTCCACCCAAGGTTATATGGACTAGAGAATGGGTTAGCATTGGGTTGGAAAAATCTATGGGCCGCATGTACTTTGTTGAGATGATGGGTCGGGCTTGCATAGATGGAACCTGATGGATAGGATGACAAGGTTGGGTATGGGCCACTTTGTTGATGACGTGCAAGGACTTGGTCAAGTCTTTGGGCCATACCATTAATCTTGTCCAGTTGTTGAGACACATGGTTCCAATCTATTTGTGGCTTAGGTTGGAAGTAATTTCTCATTCCACAAACTCTGGCCGTTGAATTCATTTTATTTTAACCCCCTTTTTCTTCTTTTTTTTTGAAATTTGAAATTTAAATTTTGGAGGTGAGGGGCTGAATGGTGAGGATTAGCAGAATAGGTGGCGCCCTAGGGTTTAAAAGCTATAAAGGTGAGCCCTAAAATGAGTGGTTGAGATTAAAAGAGGTGGTGGGTGGAGATTGAACACCTAGGGGCGGCTAGGGTTTGCTAAGAGTGAAAATATTAGGTTAAAAAGGCTCCTTAGGGTTTGCTAAGGAGAGGGGAGCATGGTAATACAATAGGATGGGCGCCAACTGGGTTTAGCAGATAGGAGGCGCCCTCATGTCCTCAATTCTTTACAAAAACACCCCCTCTCTCAATTGGTCTTCACACCAACTTCCCAAAAACTGCACTTCAGCCTAGAAAACTCCCCAGTTTTCTACATAATTTGCACAGAGACCCTCAAAGGTCACATAATTGATTTTAACTGGGAAAATGGTACACTTTGACTACTCTAAGGCCGAAAATACCCCTGAATTAATGCCCTTAAGGCATCAAAATGCAGGGTTATCAAGGTGCGGCATGTGCGGCAATGACATCGCTTCTTTGCTGCTTCACTACTCATGTTGTTCACCTCGATTTGGGCCTGAGTCTCAACCCTAGTGTTTTCCTGATCCCGGACGCTGCCACGAGGAGAAGGAGGAGGAGGCTGATTTCGTGTTACTGACACTCTCATGAACACAGGCTAGATCTTGTTGGCTAGGGTGATAGAATGGGTTTCAAACTGGATCCTCACCCCTCACGTTGAGTTGTCGGTTGCTGACTTACTGGTTGTCTTGACGATGGTGCTGCTAATCATTGCACAATCATTGTTGCACATTGCTTTGGTGGCTGCATTGTAGTTGGTTTCTCTGGTCGATTACCTGTTACAGTGGTGACGAACGCTGACCTGCTGCTACGTCCTGAGGTGGGGTCGGGCCCCAAGAAGGAGTTGGAACTCGAAACAGCTCTGAACCCCAAGGAGGTGACCGACATACACACTGCTGGTTCTGGTTCTAGTTCTGTTGAAATGGAGGAAATTGTTATCGGTACTAGTATTGCTAAATTTGTTGGATCTACTGCATGTGGAGTTGCATTATCCACACTCTGCATAAGCTCATGGAACTACTGCGTTCCGACCCCAGGAGGAACCACGGAGGGCTTTACTACTAGGACAGCAGCGCTCACATGAGGCAGAGGTACACTAGGTAGAGGTACATTGACTGACTGAGTAGGGAATACCGAGTTCTAGGCTATTGTAACACCTGGAAGAGTAAGGGAGATGGTGAACTGACTGATGGTTATTGATGGGGTGTCAGGGTTAAGTGCTGGTTGGGCTTGTCCCCCAGTGACAATCATCTCAACGCTCTTGTCGGTGCTTGATGAGGCCCTTAGTGAAATTTTCCAAAAAAAGTAGGTAATTAAAAGTAAGAACTTAGCTTTTTATCGCATTTCCCACAGACGATGCCAATTGATGGAGCGCGATCTAGAAGCTCCTAGTTGGAGGGCATCTTGGACGTCGGTCTACTTTGCTGGCCGGTTGAACTACAAGAGAAGGAATGCTCAGAGTACCTGAGGTGGGTTACCTGATGTGGTCGCTCTAATGCTTAAGTTAGTATATCGTAGTGCGAGCTAAATGTTTGTATGCTAGTGAGCTAGAGAGCAAATAATCGCATGTACCTTGTGTCATTGGGGTAGATGCCCTTATATAGGTGAGCTGTCGTAGGTCTCACGAAACACCTCCGAGATCCTCGGCGCGTGTTGTTAGGAGCCCATTCCATACCAAGAGGTGGACTTCGTAATAGCTGATAGGGCTTATCGAGTCCGTCCAATCCGGGCGGGATATGTATAAGTCCTACAGACGTGCAGCATGATCCCAAAGAGCTTGGAGACAGCTGGACAGCTTCTAGAAGTAGGCTACGTGTCACTTTGTAAGGTTGGGCCATCACAAGCTACATGGACCTCAGTCTTGGCCGAGGTGCCCAAAATACCCGAGGTGACTTGGACTGCTGAGGTGGTAGGAAGCGTCAAGTCAATGTCCAGTCAGCTGGTCGCATCCACATGTCTTCTCATTAGTAGGTCGGGCCAAATCACCCCTCATCAGAAGGGATTTGCCCAAATATTATATTTCCTTCTAAACATGGAAGGTGTGAAGATAATGAGTTTCATTTTTTTGTCTTGCTTGAGATATTCTAAGGAACTGCAGATTCAGTATGGTTCCATGCCTAACTAGATAAAAGCAATGTACTGATTAAAAAATAGATAGAAGAAGTGCAAGTATGCCTAATCTGGTAGCAACAGAAGATATTTTTATTCTTAGAATCAGTGGTTGTAAAAGGTATAGTTCACTCATTTGTGAATTGTTATTGCAACGAGGATTCTAAGACAATGCCATGGACAACCCAAGTGTTGAGGCGAATGTTACCATCCCACTTGTGAGCTATCCATAGTCGGGAATTTTCATTCATCTATTTATGATGATTAATTGGGAGTTTGTATTATTATCTGATTTATGCTTTATGTGAAGGGCATAACTGGAGGTTGGCAGGCACAATGTAACTTAAAAAGGTTGGTGCAGAGAAACCTACACTCTGGTTTAAAAAGTTGAGATGGATGGATCTATATTTTTGAACCAAAAAGATACAGCTTGTTAACATGTATACCAACAAATTTTGGCACAGTTATTAGTAAACTCAAGGTTGTGTCAAAAACCTTTTAATGGTGGAACCAAAACCCTGAGTTTCCACCCTTCTAGTCAAGTTCATATTACCTTACTTATTACAGCTTACAGGTATTAAATCTGAAAATTGTTGGAAAATAACACACTTTTATGGGTAAACAAGCATTAAAGTTTGTTTAGGTTTCACAATATGGAAGGCAAGTTTATATTGCATACTTGATTAAATTTTCATACATGATTTTATATCTCCAAAAATGAGATTTCTAACTTAATTTCTATTAGTTTTTTATAGGTTGAACATGGTAAAGATACTTCGCACGTGTGGATGGAGACATTTGATCAAATTTTACATGCCAAATTTTTTTTTTTAGGATTGAGTTTCATGTATTCAAGAACCATGAATGTGTAGCATGGATGCTAAAGCTCCTTGATATATTCAGTTTTTTATTGTATAATCTTTTAATGGAATTTTAAATTCAAGTTCCATGTTATATTATGAATTAGTTGGGTTTGTATTCAATACAGGAAAGAAGGCTTTAAAAAATAATAAAAAAAAATTAGGATCTAGGCATTAACAAAAGCATAGTTACAGGTTTATGTTTTTGGTTACAATCAATGTAAACCGTAGCTATAGGTTTATTTTTTCTTATGGGTTGTTCTTCTACTGACAACTTGAATTATAGCTATAGGTTATTTTTTCTAGCTACGACCAATTAATATCCATAGCTATAAATTGATGTTCTTTTGCTACTGGCTTTTAAACCATAGCTATACATTTTTCTTTTCTTATTACAGATAACTTAGATTCATAGCCAGTTCATGTTTTAAGCTACGGATATTTCAACACCGTAGCTATAAATCCAAATTTTGTAGTTACAGACATCGCAAAACCGTAGCTTTAAAGTCAAATTTATAGTTACGAATAACTAAGGTTAGTTTTAGCTACGAATGCATTCAGTCATAGCTATTGCTTATAGCCACTATGACTGTAGCTATTGTTTCTTGTCCACTACAATTTTTTGCATTTATAGCTACGGATAGGTTTATTTTCTTGTAGTGAGGTATGGGTAAAGCTTGGGTATCTTTCCAGGACGCCAATGATTGCCAATCGTTCTACTGAAGGACGTAATAACTCTCATATAGCTCAGATTATAAAAGTTGTTTTAGCTATGGATACGTTCAGCCGTAGCTATTGCGTATAGCCACTGTGATTGTAGCTATTGTTTCTTGACCGTAGTCAGTCCGTAGCTATATACCTATAACTACAATTTTTTACTTTTATCGCTACAGATAGGTCTATCTTCTTATAGTGAGATATGGGTAAAGCTTAAAGCTTAGGCATCTTTCTAGGACGCCAATGATTGCCACTCATCATTCTACAGAAGGACGTAATAACTCTCATATAGCTCAGATTATAAAATCTGTTCCTATCTTTACAATTTGGGAGCATTGGAAGGAATAGTGCCATCCAAAAAATGGACTCATATAGGCCAACAGACTATGTTTTCTCCAGACTTAGAGAAACCAAATGGTCAGTTGGTCACCACCCTCCACAACTTATTCTGTTGAGGAACTACGTATGCTCTCGAGCTGCCAAATGTTCATATCGTTAAGGTATTCATGGCACTACAGGAGGTAACCCAAGATTAAGTGCTGGTGGTGGAGTCCTTTGAAAGTCTAGTGGTAAATTTATTTTGGATTTTGCTCACTTTTATGGAAACAACTCCAATTTCATTTCTAAAGCAAGAGCTATGATGTACTATACTTTGCTAGAGCCTTGGGGCTCAACATCCTAACTGTTGAGAGTGGTTCACTTTTACTTCTTAATATCCTTAATGGTGGTATATACCCCAGTCCCTCTAGAATATTTTTCATCTTCTATACCATGTCTGTAGCTACATTGCAAATTGTCTATTGCGTGTGTATATCTGACAATATTGGTGTTTGATAGTTTGACACATGGTTTTTAAAAATGAACCGGTGATCGAACCGGTCAGGGGTCCAGTTACTGGTTTGAACGGTTCAATAGTTTGACTCAGACGGCCGGTTTGTTCTAACAAAAAAAATAAAAAAATTTAAAAATTTGAAAAACAGTCAAAACCGTTCAAACGATTTGAACAGTTAACCAGCCGGTTCAGCGGTTTACTGACCAAAATCAATGGTTTTAGGGAAAAAGCAGTTTTGGAGAAAAACGGAACCGATTAGATAACCGTTTCTCGGTTTTTTCAGTCTAACCGTCCGGTCCAGTCCGGTTTTGAAAACAATGGTTTGACAAACTTTTCTTGTGATGATCTATGCTACTACACAATTTGATAGGGTTGATTCACTTTCATCTTCTATTAGAAGTTGTCTATTTGATGATTTTATGTATATCCCAAAATTAAGAATTCAATATTGTCATAGTTGGGCTGAGAGTCTTAGCATGTGTTCTTGTATTGGGTTTGAGGCAAAGTGGGATATATCCTCCCATATGTTCCTTATTTTTTTATATTTAATTTGAAATAAAATTTTAAGGTGGCCAGCCACCCCTCACTATAAAAAAGGTACATAGACTGAGAGAAACCTTATTGATGGTCACAATCCATTGGTATATATGATTTGTACTGATGGATGTATATATATATATATGCATTTGTCACTATATGTCTTATCAAATACCGATGGAATGATCAGTTTGTCGCCAAAATCCAATATATACCAACGACAACTTTTAGGGAAAATGACCGATACCCCCAATGTCAGAATTTATAGGTTCAATATACGGTCGGGATAGATGCCAGCTTGGAATAATGTCAATTCATGGGCAGACATGAGTGCAGAGAATGTGAGTATCGATCCATTTAAATATTTATAACCCTGCAGTGTAAATCAGAAATCTGCATTGGACAAATCCATACTTTTCCACAACTTTTACTAATAATCAAAATCCGTTGGTACAGGTGATGTTTACTTATGGATGTTTGCATGCACCATTAATATATTGTAAAGTATTGACGAAAGCATTAGACCGTCACTAAAACCAGTAAATGTAAACGGTTGCTATATGTCTTATATAATACCAACGAATCTTAGTATACTGCTATTGGTTCACACTCTACTGACAAAATATATAATTCATTTCTATAATATATCGACAGTGAAATAATTTGCTGTCAAGTCCTATTTATACCATCAGTATATGTCTTATAAAATACCAATTGTTATTAATTAGCCACTATAGTTCAACAAATTTTTATGGAGCAATTAGTATGTCACTGTATAACTTTAATATATTCTATCAAAATTTTATTTTAGATATATACTATATATTTTTATTATTATTATTATTATTATTATTATTATTATTATTATTATTATTAGATATATATATTATAGGTTTACTTTCTTATTGAGGTGAAAAAGGATGTTTTTGACAAAAATTAAAAAGATCATAAAAACCTTGATTTTATGCATTATATTATATAATGCATAAACAAATTTTATATGCATATTGTATGAGATATAATTAATTAAATATTATATATATATATGTATGTATGTATGTAACTATTTATATATAAAATATATAAGTCCAGAATGCAGCTTGGCTCGATCCATGATCACCCCTAGTCTTTTTTTCTTTCTTTCTTTCTTTCTTTTTTTGAGAAATGGGTGGCTTCAAACCAATGTTTTTAACTTGTTGGCTCAACTAGGGGTGATCATGGGCTGACCTGGGGCGAGCCTAGGTCGGGCTTTGCACTTATATTTAAATATATGTGGTCAGGCTTAAAGTATTAGACCTAGGCCCAACCCTAAAATTTGCAAGCCTGATGCAGGCCTAGGCCCACATCCTAATGTTCTTACCAAAAATTGCATCCTAATGGGAAATGAATTTGGTTGCATTATGACGATCTAAACAAACCCTTAGGTTCTTGATAATCTTGATCTTAGTCCCTGGTTCAGAACTAACGAGTCCAAAAGAGTAGCCAATTTCTCTCTATGAACCTTCACCATCTACTCCAAAAGCAATAGCCAATTTCTCTTTATGAACCTTCACCATCAGATCCTTTTCTTCCTCCTTCACTCACCAATCCAGCATGACTGGAAGCTTGCAAAACTAAAAGCAATGTAACTCCAATAGGGGATATCCCAACATTGAAATTCTTAGAGAAGAGCCTTAGTGCTTCGTTTCCTTGTCCAAGGAATCCAAATGCAGCAATTGTGGTGTTCCAAGTAACAACATTTTTTTTCCTACGTATTATTGAATTTACATTATGCCTCTGATCCCACATTTAGCATACATATCAATCAGAGCTGTTGATACATAAACATTAAATTCAAAATTTCCTAATTATTAACTCATGGACCCATTTCCTTGGGAGAGCTCCAAATTGAGCACAAGCTAAAAGAATGCTTGTAATAGTGATTGAATTTGGGTGGACATTCAACATCTGCATTTGTTGGAAAAGAGAAATTGTCATCTCTGTCAGCATGTTTTGATTTCTACTCTCTAGAGTCTCATCAATTTCCTTTTAGATTCAATTTCATTCATTCTGTTATAAATAGTTGTGAGGGCAATAGAAATAGAAGCATTTAAATTGACACCAGATTTTATAGCAAGTCCATGAATGGAGAGAGTAAGATCAAGATGACCAATGTGAGAGAACACAGGGATCAAACAAAAAAGCGTGAACCAAAGAGTGTCATAATGAGATAATGAGATAAGAACTCCTTGTATTGTTACAATTTAGATCTCCTACCCACACCTACCAATGCCTCGCTACAGCTGTACATTGAGAACATCTTCCGTATTTTCATGTTATCATTCATGGGAAGATGTTCCCAATGTACAACTGTAGTGTCATGTGGATAGATATGGGTAGGATTCGTGTGGGTGTAGGAGATTTGAATTGGTTTTGTTAACACTTCTATCACTAAGCTGATCAATCCCAACTAACATACAACATGAGCCTTTTGGATTGTTTAATATATTTGTGTTTGATTCTAATCTTTTAATAAAAAGTGAAGGCTGCACTTGAAAACGATGCAAATATGTAGAGTGTAAAATGATCCATATAAATTGCAAAGTTGGGTTAGTTTGCACTGACAAATTTACCTTTTTACCAAACAGACTTTTAGCCGTAATGGATGCAAACACAAATTCCAATAAAGCATATGCCTTTTTTTTATCAAAAGCCCACTTGAATGCAAATTTACTTCTTTTTTATTAATTTACTTTTACATCTTATTATCAATGTAAATATGCAATGGAAAATGTGTTTTCTGTCATTTGTCACTGCATAAATGTAATGTTGCCAAACACAAGCAAAAGTGAACCAGAATGCAAATTTACCTTGAACTGGGATTTACACTCCATTTGCATTGTTTCCAAACGCAGACGAAAGTAATACTTTTGCAATTTTCAGGAAACGATGAGGAAAGTCCTTAATGAGTCTATTAGTATAGACAATTCACATTGACATCTTTCTTGGGAAAAAGGATGTGTGCGATGTATGGGAAAGGTCGTCATTTCTACTAAAGAATATGGTGCTACATCATCTCATCTTAATTGATGCAATGTGATGTAGAAGTTGAATTTTTTAAGGACAAAATTCAAGGATAGGAGGAAAATACTTGTTACTACAAAAGTGGTTTCCTGAAGATAATGTTATTGATTTGATAAGTACAACACAACGCATGATCAATGGGGAGGTACATATACTTGTGTAATTTAAAATTCATAATTGTAATCAACAATATGGCAGATGTATCTCTTATAAAATTTCATATTTTTAATAGACTCCTAATTCTAGTAGTACTATACATAACTCTCCAAATGGATGATCACGCTCCTCATATTCAAGTCATTATGTTACCACATAGCAAGATGGTAAGTGATTAAAGCGATTTCTCTAGTTTTTTCATCTTTTCCTTTGTGTCTATATACAAAATTAATTTTAATTTAAACTAACTACTTAAATCTATTAATTTGTATGCAGGTGTGATTTAGGAAGTTGGAAGTTTGAACAACTAAGAGCAAAACCCATCTTTTAAACTTCTTTTTCTCTTATTAGAATACATTGCAACTTAAACTATTTAAACTAGATAATTAAACATGCATTTTTTTTATATTTAGGGTTATGTGTACTTTTGCTTTAATGAAATGAATTTTGCATATATGATTAACAAGATGATGTTTTGCTTAAAATACTTGTTTCTAAAAGAAGAAATAGGGAGAAAAAACCACTAATTAATGGTTTCTAAAAGAAGAAACCATCACTATTGCAATATGTACCAACACTTGCCTCTATTGGTAAAAGCTATACCAATGGTTCTTCTTCTTTCTACTTTTTTTTTTATTTTTTATTTCTTTCTCATTAATTATGTTACTCCCCACAATGGAAAAAAAAAAAAAAAGTATCTTTAATTACTCTTTTCTCTTTATTTTTTCTAAGCACGTAGTGTCTTTCATATTAGGAACCCCAAATGATAAAAAGGAGTTTGCTGGATCTGTTCACCACAAAACATTGCTGGTCACACTCATTTAACCGCATGATGAGAATATCCGTGACCACAACACAACTGATGTTTCATATCATATGTGCGGCTGAGGCTGAGTAAACGTGGCCAATAATGTGTTGTGATTAGTAAATCTGGACTCTATAAAAGTGATACCTTTGCCTTGGACATTGTAAAGCTACTATACTATTAAGTTACAGCAAAAGAGAAAAAGAAAAGTAGGTTTTATAAGGACTTATGCTTAATTTCTTTATATCAAAACTGTGCATTCTCTCTTAAAAGCTAAAAGCACATGCAGTAATTTCAGATTGTTTACTTTTAGGACTGTTGCTTTAGACCCTACCATACGAAGGTTTAAATGATCAACTTTGCCTTATGCCAACTACTTTTCATTTTTCTTTTATTGATAATCACAACCTTTCAATTTCTTTTTTCGGAACTCTCACTTTTCTTAAGAGTCTGTTTGGTTTGTGGGAATAGAAGTCTAGACTCCATTCTGATTCTAGCTGTTTGGTTGGTTAAAATTGGAATCCTATTCTCATTCGTGGTAGAATGGCATTTCTCTATTTGAGTAAATAGCCATTCCCTCCCCTCTCCTAGGAATAACAATCTATTCCAACTAATTCTGATTCTGATTTCAATTCGAGTCTAAAAACTAAATAGATGAGGGAAATAGATCATATCAAGGGATTCTGATTCCGGTTCCAACTCCGATTCTGATTTCAACCAAGAACCAAATGGACCCTTAATATATTATATTAGGTTATGAATAAGTGCCTTTCTAAAACCCTAGTTACATCACTTTTCCCTGCTTTCAAGTCATCAACTAATATCTTTTTTGCAGCAAAAAAAAAAAAAAAGTCATCAATATCTTTTTTTTCTCTATTTTGTTTGTTTTTTTTTTTTTTCTGAAAACCCTAACGCTGATACCATTGCATGAAACTCCAATATTACATAACATCCTCCCTTAGAAGATTACAAATAAATTCTGGAGATCTCGAGCGCATAAAAAAAATCAGTAATCGGCAAAGCATACTTTCAAGTTTCAATATCAAAATCAAGCATAAGACAAATCAAAATAAAACTCTGCCTTTGTGGAAGCGCATTATCAGGTGCGTTGTACATTAAAAAACCGCCAAAAAAAAGCATTAAAAAACCAAAGCACTAAGTCAAATGATATTAGAATAAAACTCTGCCTTCTCATTTTCCTTTCAATGGTTCACAAATCACCCTAAACACTACTTTTCTCTTTGTATATAACTCCAGTGGAATTCTAGCATGGAAAGCTTTACAAAAATATTCACACAACACAAGTGGGCAGTAAGCAGCTTGAGAAGAACTCAAACATCCTTTTCTGCAAAAAAAAAAAAAAGGGACAAATAAATAATGACAAAATATATAAATCACATGGAAACCTGAAAAATAAGAAATAAAACTCAAACCCAATATATTGAACAACAACAACAACAACAAAATTAAAACTAATAATTATAATATATAATAGCAGGAGGAGGAGGAGAGGAGGAAGAAGAAGAATAATGAAAGGGTGGGGGCCGGCAACTTACCCTCTTAGGCTTGCTGTAGAGGAGATCAGGTGATATTCTGTATAAATCTTCGTCAACAGGTTTAGGAGCCCTGGGTGGTGGTGGTAGTGATGATAGCGAGTGAAGATAAGGTGGTTGTTGTTTCAATGGCGTTTCTGTCATGTCATAGACACTACCTTGTTTTTTCTGTTGGTTAACATGCTGTGTATAACGTTCTTCAGTTCCCTTTGTCTGCATTTTACATTAATTCCTCTCAGTCAGTATGATTCCCACCATGATCAGTTGCTTTTTCTTCCATTAACCATACATATATACACAGAAGAGATCTGAGCATTCGTTTATGCTAATTTAAGAATAAGAAATCAAAAACAGCACCCATTTGGAAAGAAATTAAAAAGAAAGTCTATGTTTGAATTTAGCTACCGACCTTGAGAGGAACAACAAGAGATCTGGGTGGCTTCTCTAGATCATCGTGGCCATACAAATCGCCAATAACGTATAGATCTCGTTCATACGAGGCGCTATAGCAAAGCAACCCAGCTTGCCTAGCTGACTGAAAACACTGAGTAACTGGGAGATCATCTGTGTAGTCCCAGTTCCCAAATGCTGGAATGTGGCTTCTTCTGTGTTCCTAAACAAACAAAGAACAATCAAGAAAATAAGAAGATATTGAATAAGAATCAAGAAAATGGAAGAAAACGGGTGGTGGGTAATTCATGGGATTGTTGCTTCTACTTACAAAATCCATTGTTTGTGATGGTGGTTGCAAGAGGAAGTGCAGACGATATTGGCCTGAGTGAAAGTAGTCAAAAGATGGAGGTAGACTTATAGAGCTCAACTCAACACAAAAAGAGAGTGTCTTTTGTTATTTATGGTGGGACGCGGACGTGGGGGAATTTATACAAAAGCGAAGACTTTAAAAGGAGAGATTCTGGGAACCCAAAGAAAATGTAAACTGTACCCAATGAAATACAACAGTAGAGGGGAGTTTAGAATTCTTAGACTCTGCCGAAAGTGAAAGAGGGAAGCGGGGTTGGAGGTCCGTCCTTCCAATCTTCAACAGTTCAACTTTTCACTTTTGCTTTTGATAGTTGCTTTTGCTTTTTGTCTGTCGCCGTGTTGCTGATATGTCTCTCATCTCGATGGTCTCTTGCCGGTAAATAAAGTTTTCTCGCATCTCAAGACTGGAAATAGCCTTTTCTTTTCTTTTTTTTTTCTTTTATCTCTCGTGTATGCTCGTAAGACAAGGTAAAGGTGGGAGTAGAGAGGGGCAAACTGGAATGTCTTTTTTGGTAAGACCGGTTGAACCAGTGAATCTGATTAAAACAAGGTTCAAGGTGTCATTATAGCCAGTTTTCTTTTATTTTTTTTGGCTACACATCTGACATCCCCCAAACCCTCACTCCCCAAGACTGGAAATAGCCTTTTTTTATCTCTCGTGTATGCTCGTAAGATAAAGTAAAGATGGGCAAACTCGAGTGTGTTCGGTTGAACTAGTGTATCTGGTCAACACAAGGTTCATCGTATCATTATAGCCAGTTATTTTTTGACTTGTAATTTGGGCCTAGTGCCATTTTGATCCTAAATGCTTCAGTACTTAACTTTCAAAACATGCCAATCTATTAACAGTCCATTAACGGAAGGTAGGGATGGATTCAAGTTAAGCTAAGCCAGATATTTGATTATTTGAGCTCGGGTTGCTGAAATAGTGTTAGGCTCGAGCTCGACCTCAGTTCGGTTCAAAAGCTTGAAAGGTCGATCTCAGCTTGGTTCAAAATCTTGGAAGTTTGATCTCGGCTTGGCTCGAGCTCGATTGCAAGTCAAGCTTTTTCTAAAAAATAAAAATTATATATGTATATATATATATATTTTACATACAAAAAATAAGAATTATAAAAATGATTTATTATTGTACATAAAAACTAAATATTATTATATATATGCATGTATGTGTATAAGTTATTATTATACATATATAATAAAAATATTATGTATGTATGTATGTACGTATGTATGAAAAATATGATTCAACCTCACACCCATTTGAATGTAGTGGACAAAAGTGGGGCTCGAGAATTGATGTGTAYTCGAATCATAGGAGCTAGTAATCGCCGATATGCTCATATTGGTGACGTTATTGTTGTTGTAACCAAAGAAGCAGTGCCTAATATGCCTCTAGAAAAATCTGAAGTGATTAGAGTTGTAATCGTACGTACATGTAAAGAACTCAAACGTGACAATGGTATGATAATACGATATGATGACAATGCAGCAGTTGTCATTGATCAAGAAGGAAATCTAAAAGGAACTCGAGTTTTTATGCGATCGCTCGGTAATTGAGACAGTTGAATTTTATTAAAATAGTTTCATTAGCCCCTGAGTTGTATGTATGTATGTATGTATGTATGTATGTATGTATGTATGTATGTATGTAATAAAAAAAATTATTTATTTATTATACTAGGCTCAATTAGGTTTGTGAGCCCTTAGAAGCCGAGCTTCACTAGGCTCGAACTCAACTCAGTTAGCAAATAAACCTATATATTGGGCTCAAGGTTGGTCCGAAGCTCGGTTTAAACCGACCTGAGCCAAGCTTTTCACAAGCTGAGCTCAAATAGCTCGTGAGAAGTGCAACTCGTGGCCACCCCAAGGGAAGGTACTACATTGACACGTTTTTAAAACCTGAACTTTCAAGAGTAATTTTGACATTTTCAAAAGTCTTAAATCGCACAACACATAACTGATGGACCATTAACAAAAGGTACTAGATTGACACGTTTTAAAAGTTTGGATACTGAATTGTCGCGTTTTAATGGGGACCAAAGTAGAACTAGGTTCAAAGTACAAGATACTAATCAAGTTTTTTCCTTTTTTTTTTTCATGGGGCTATACATCCCCCAAACCCTAAGGCTATGTTTGTAAAGGTTTCCCTTTCTTTCCCTACATTTTCCTTTAAACCAAACATAGCCTAACTCCCCAACCTCAGATCTGGGATTCAATCTGAAGTCTTCACTACAACCAGTTGAAGACCTTACCAACCAACCGGTTGCAACCTTGCATTATATCTAGAGTATGGCAAAGACAGTTTTACAAGTTGTGCTTGGAAAATGTATTTTTAGGACAGGTAGGACTGATTAGGATTTATATGGACAAACCAGGAAAATTCATATAATTACTCTCATCAATGATACTTCGGATGAAGCCATAAAAACGATATTACTATAAATTGTTATAGAATACGATCATCTCCATGTGAATTTAGCATATATGTACAAGAGATATTCCAGGACGAATTCAAGTCCATGATTGCAATCACTTGTTTGGAAGCACTCAAGATCCAAATTGAAGAATTGGCAAGATTTAGAATTTATCATGAAACAACTTGAAGGAGGATATGTGGTGAGAAGTGTCAATCTTGTACCCTACCATAAAGGGCAAATTACTTAATGTCCCAATTTAGGAGGGTAAATATATATATCTTCCCTGTCTAGGGAGGGGTAATTGCTAAAGTAGACTCACTTACAAGCTTGGCAGTTTCTTTGATTCTCTAATTTGAAAAGATTGTGATTATCATAGTGGGGAATGAATGGTTTATAGCTATTGATTCTACGTATTTTGATGATAACAAATTCATTGAGAGTACTAATGAGTAATGTTAAGTGTGTAGATGTATCAAATTAATCCTATTGAGGTAAAATGTTCGATAAACCACTTTAAGGAATTAAAGATTGGAATGAGATCCGTTGGGCATTTATCAATCATCAAGTGAGTCTCCAAAGAATAAGATTGCTATGAAGAGTTAAAAAGGGAAAGATCATCAAGTCCTAGTGTTCTATGTGTCATAATTTTACCTTTTTAGGACTTAATATAAGGCTGCGTTTGGTTGGAGTGCAAATCTGAATCGTTGCAAATTTGCACTCCGGTTCAGATTTGCATCCGTTTGGTTAGGTTTCAAAAATGCATCGATTTTCGATGCAAATTTGTATATTTTTTTATATTTGCATCGAAAGTAGGACAAAATATTGCTTTTAAAAAGAAAAGAAAATTTTGTTCTTATCGTCGATTCGTCGGTCGAAGTAAATAGGTATTGTGGTTGCATCGGTTTTGATTTTTTTTCTCCAAAACCCTCGAAGAAAAATAGAGACAGAAGAGAACGGCGAGCGACTCTGAACTGCGAGCCAAAGGTAGCTGCGAGCGACTGTGTAGAAACGGTGTAGATAGAGGAGAAACGGAGTAAAAACGGAGTAGAACGACTCTGAACTGCCTTCGTTTTCATAGAGGTAATCCGTTCTACCTTCATTTTCCGATTTCCTTCACTCTACTTTGTTGTTTGTTCAGTTTTCCTCTGAGAGAATCCTAACCTCTTCGTTTTTAGGTCGTGTTCCATCCATTTTTCCATTTGTTGGATTTTCTGTTTTAAGAGAGAGTCCTAACCTCTTTATTTCTGGGTAATGTTCCATCTACCTTGCTATCTACTTCCATTTTTCCATTGACTGCATTCTGCCTTCTACCTCATCTCCTTCTAATTACTAATTAGGATGCCTAGCTTTATGTTTTGACATATTTCAGTCTGTTTTGGATGCAATTGGTTCTATGTTGGTACTGTTTCTTTCAATACGATGGTGTTATCCCTTGCAAATTGAAATTAATCCGACCAATTACAGGCTGAAAAGAATGCTAGAGAGTGAAGAATAAATTCTTGCTTGTCTGTTTTTTTTTTTTTTTTTGGAAGAATGCTAGAGTTATTGCTTGTCTGTTGATTTATTCTTGTTTAGTTTGACTGATAAGTGTGAGGATCATTTTCGTATTCTTTTTGATTGATTAAGTGCATTGGAACGTTGGGTGTTGGAGGGTTTTTCTCACTTTCGAAGGGGCTGGGCTGCTCCTGGGAATTACATTTCCCAAGTCTGGAGCTTTTAC
Organism: Nelumbo nucifera; assembly: GCF_000365185.1. The sequence continues at coordinate 838,128 of NW_010729242.1, read as the reverse complement.
TGTCTAGTCTTCCTACAATTACATTTCCAGAACAGAGGATCAGGCCATTCCGGTAAATATCGTTTGGTGTAATAATGCCCCTTCAAAGGTAGCTTCCTTCGTTTGAACTACCTATCTAAACATAATTTTAACCAGGGACAACTTGATCAGGAAGAGTATGTATCTGGAGTCCCCTAATTGCGTTTTATGTGAGTGGTAGGTTGAGTCAGTTAGCCATCTAATGTTACATTGCAGATTTTCCCATGGGACTTGATCAAAGATATGGAAATTATTTGAGGTGAAAACTTGTATTCCAGAATTGGTGGTGGATTTTATACAAAGCTGGAGAGGTCTAACTAAGAGGGGAAAGGTGGTGTGGAAAATTGCTCTTGCAGCAGTTTCTTGGTGTATGGAAGGAGAAATGCAAGGATTTTCAAAAACAAGAGCAGCTCAGTAGACACAGCATACCAGAAAATCTTGGGGAAATTGTTTTCTTGGCTTACTACGAACAAACTATTCAGGGAGAGAAATTTTAATTCCTTTTTTGTATATGATAATCTTTTTGTAAAGCAGGATGTGGGGTTTTAGGATTATATGTATATTGATTGTTTATACCCCTGTATACAGCAACTTGTTGTACATGTTTTTTGTCTGGGAAAATCTATGATGCGGAAAAGATACGGTATAGGAAGAGTTTTGACCAATCAAAACCCACCCATGAGTTTTGATAAGTAACACCTAATTGGCTACCATGTTTATGATTCCGGTTGACTGGTCAGAAGTTTTTCAGATATCATATTTTTCCCATATCATAGTGGAACCCTGATATGGTTGTAATAAGGCTTGGATGATGATGGTGATGAATTATGGATTTCATTAATTAGAGAAGAAATACAATACACATCCAGTTGTCAAGCCATTTTCAATAACGTTTCAGGGAAGTTTGTTATAGGTCTGGATTTTATATTATTCTTATTTACTTCTTTTATTATTTTAACCCACACAATTCATTTGCATTGGATTTCTTATTTTTTAAGCTTTCATGTTCATTTATATTACTGACATTCTCATAGCTTATTCTCTAGTGCTGTTTAGCAATGTTCTTTTGCATAACATTGTTCATTTTGTGAAATTTGGTCCAGTGGGAGGTACTTGTCATAGAAGTTCGGCCAAGCTTGCTGTCTGGGAAAACAGAAAGGTTTCCTCTGGATGATGTCTTCCGGGTATGTCTAACTTCCTCTATTATATATGTGTATATAACCAATAAAAGTATGTTATATGGGAGAAAGATTGGATGTATGTATGAGAAAATGTATTTCTTTGAAGAACCATGTATAATCTGAAGAACAACTAATCTCTTTTTAGGGCATCCATTGCACAGGCATGGAGGTGGCAAAAAAAATTTAGTTTTGAATTCTAGTAATCATTTGTATTCAGAAATGGAATTTTTGTTTGACTTGTTTATACATGCATTGTAATTGGGACCTACTAATTTTGTAGTGGTTCTTACCTGGGGAATTTCCTGCATCAAAATCATAGAGGCTGTTTTGCAATTCTTTTTTAGTAGTTCTTTCGATAGCCCAGCAGGCCAAAAGACATGATGAGCTTTTTGGAGCTTGTCTTTAAAGACTAAGACTGTTTGGTAAGTATCTTGGTCTATTGGGCTGTTAAAAATGAAGTAGAAGAGTATTTTAGGCATGGAAATGTGAAATGGGTCCTATTTTTCATTTTACACTTTGTCAATAAATTTATGCCGATACATATAGATTGACAAATACTTGTAATTGAGTTCCTACTTCAGTATGATGTCTTTGTTTAGATTTTTATGGTTTCAATATGAAGAAGCTAGTTGTGGAAGGCAACCCATCAACCTTGATTGTTGGGTAAGAAGAGTGAAAAACATATTCATATTACCGATTATCCTTGTGGAAGTTCAAATGTTAGTTATCTCCTAGAACACTTGTTGCCTGCATTCTTATGCCCACAGCTAATCTGGTAGAAAATGGTGTTCATATTTATATCATGTCTAGTGTGAAATCATCTTAGAAGCAATGATACATGGTAACTGAAGTTTTTATAACATATTAATGCTTTTGCAGATTGATTTACCGAAGGAAATTGGCTGCATAGATGCTGATCTTGTAATTCAGATCAAGGAACGTGTTGCATGTGAAATGAATTCTGGGGAAGAGTTGATATGCACAAATGTTTGTTTGAGAACCAACTGGATGATCTGGAACCAGATCAAGCTATAGCTCTTATGTCTGCCCTTGTATTTCAACAGAAGAACCAGAAGAAGTTGAGCCTACTCTTACTTTCAAAACTGCACTCAGCAAGAGATTTGCTAGATTCTGTAATTTCAAAAAGAAGTCTCTAACAAAAGGATTTTTGTTATTTTTTATATTTATTTAATGGTCTTATTTTTTATATTTGTTTAATGGTGGGAGTAGCTGGAACACCATTTGGTAGCAAGGAACAATTATATTTGCATTGATGAAAATGCCAAACATCCACAAAAATTGTATTCTTATTTGCATCTCTCAAAACAAATGAACTGAGTGCAAAGTGGATGTGTAAATCTTGAACCACTTTGCATTCACATGAACCAACCATTTTTGTTTTGCATTCTACAAATTTGTATTCGTACTCCAACCAAACACAGCCAAAAGAACATATCTTCCAGACTCTATTCGAATCATTCCAATAATATTTACAAGAAAAACTCCCTAACATGATGATACAACAACTCTCTGAAATGATTCTTCAACTAGGCAAAAGAATAAATGACGGGCGTAAAGAATCTGGTAGAAAATCTAACACGGATGCAATATAGAAATAGAGCCACTATGACCGAAAAAAAGTAAAGTTACCAACAAATAAGAAAAAAAAGGATTCCCTCTTATCATCAACAATAACATCTTGTAAGAGTCTAATAGATATAATCCTGAATAGTATGATTAGATAAGACATCTCAAAACAAGGCATTGGATAAGGAGGAATCTCTCTAAAAGCTTATAACATTAGGGGTCATTAGGGGATGGTGGGGGTCATAGAAAAATTCCTTATAACATTTCCTCTTTGTAAAAACCTATGATTGTCTTCTCCCTCTTGTGGTATCCCTTAACGTTGTAGCTTGTAAGATATCTAAGGCCCCATTCACTTTACGGTAAGTTACTTACCCAGGTAAATACAATTATCTGGATAAGATTTTCTTGTGAAACACTTACACAGGTAAGTGTATTTACCCATGTTATTTTATTACTCAGGTAAATAAGGCAATGACCAGTTTAGCTATAAAAATCCATTATTAAAATAACATTTTTTGTCCCATTCAAGTATTGACAATTTTCCCCCTATGTGGAGAAGTTATTTACCCACCTAGGAGATGGGTATCACTTTCTTGGGTAAGTGATACCCAAGAAAAAAGCTTTCCCTGATCCCCACATAAAGTTGAAAAAAGAACATGGGATTCTTGGTCAATGGGAACCAAAATCCCATTGACCAACTTGCCCCCTCCCCCCCTCTCCAAATCCAGAAAAAAAAACCCCCTAAATGTTAAGTTAAGAAAGTTTGAGTGTAAGTGTCTGAGTTTGAGTTATCCCTATGATTCTAAGTGTTTACAATAGTACTACACTAAAACTCTACAAGTCTCTCAATTAGATCAAATGATATTATAGCCATTTAAAATAATAATAATAATAATAATTATTATTATTATTATTATTATTATTGGTATATGAATTTTTATTTTCAATTTTATTATACTATTTTGTTCCAAGTTTAATGTGATTTTTTCAATTCTATTTTATTTTTTCATATATAAACAATTGTGCACATTAATTCATATGGAATAAAATTTTAAGATTTTTTTTTTAATTTTTTGTCTGTCTTGTTAATTTATTTTAATTTTTCATTATGTTCTTATTTCAATTTTTCTTATAAGTCATGTTGGCCTATGGCTCAACCCAACATGGCATGGATCCACTAAGGCTTGGGCCTTGGGTTGTACCGATCTCCCCTCTTGGGGGATTCATGTTGAGCTTGCTGAGGCTTGCGTGTCAACATGGCATGGCTCGCTACCATGCAAGTAGCCCGCAAAAGTGCACAATGCCAGCCTAGAACGGTGCACACTTCCAAATCTCAGATTCCATCCATTTTCACTTGGCACATCCAAATAATGGATTCATTGTGTTTATATATACTAATTTGTTTTTATTATTTTCATATTTATTAGAGTTTAATCAACACTAGAACCTAAAGCCAAAAAAAAAAATCAACACTTGAACCAATATTTTTTAAACCCTCAAAGACATTAAAACCTGAACCAATAAAAGAACTTGAAATTGTCTAATCGATACAATCTTCTTTCACCATTTCTTTTATTCTTTTCCTATAAGGCTATAACAAACATAGGGCTGAGTTTGAAAGGACTACAAATGCAAATATGTAGAGTGCAAAACCTTATATTTTGTATTATTTTGTATGTATTTATGCTGTACATATTTGCATATATACTCTTTCCAAACTGAGCCTAAGGGTTCTGCCCCTACATTTTTTAAGTTTTTCTTTCTTTTTCTTCTCTTGATTTTCCATACTTCAACACGAGCTTATACTTTTCTTATGAAAAGTATCATCACCTAGGCAACTACACGAAATTGCATCCTCCTGCTGCCTAGCCTCGCCCAGGTGCTTTGAAAACTATAATACTTGGTTGACAAAAGCCTACGGAAGTTAAATGGGGTTCACAAGGAATCCTAAATTATAGTTCATATGTAGGTGAAATGATTCATAAATTACAGGCGACTTAAGGTGTGGCTTTTGGTAAGGTTTCAATAGAAATTACCGGCTGCAGTGTCTTATGAGTACGAGTAGACTCCGGTGGGCAGGAAATCCGATGTGTGGAATTTGCCATTCTAAGAACCAAAAGGCAACTATTTTTTGTATATTTTTCATTTTTATATATTTTTAAATATTAAAAAATCAATTATTTTTGTTTCACAAAACAAAATCCAATGAAAATTCACCATCTTCACCTTAACATTGGCTCAAGTTACTAAATTGTAACACTAATAATCTAAAGCTAGAAAGCTATAATATTCAATTGAATTATGTGCTTCACATGAAACAATTCTCAGAGCTGGACCGGCATACAAAATAACCAATCGTAAAGCAAAAAGCTATACGTATACTTTCTCTTCTTTCTTTTCTTTATTCTCTTTTCCAGGGAAAGGAAGGGGGAAGGACAGCTCACTTGACAAAGAATCAAGAAGCAATTCTCTGTCTCATCCATTTTGTAGCAGACCACTTCTCTCCTGACAACACTTCACATCCTCCATGTATACTATTTGGATCTGACTGTCCATCTAGCCCCTGAAGAAAACAAAAGAGTTCAATAAAATCATATTTTGGAATCAGGGATGCAAGGTGTTCTTGATCCAAATTCGATAAATAGCCATTAGTTTACAGCATAGACTCAACTGAAATGTAGAGATAATTTATCAAAGGGAAAATAACGAAGTTTTATCCTAAAGCTAATAAAAGTTTGATCATGCTAATCTAACAGTTACCTTGAATGCATTGCAAAAGATTCTGAAGAATTTATTTTTATGCAAATAAAAAGAGAATAATTTGCTTTTCTTGTGATTTGGATAACATTGTATATTTAGTGAAAATCATCAGAACGTATCTTCATGTTATTAATAGATATATGCCTCTAGCTTTCCTCCAAAAGGGAAAATCTGATGGTTTGGTAGAAAAATGGTGTTTTCCAGGCAACCAACGGGCTCCTAGACCTTTGTTCATTAAGGCTGTAATTGGGTGTGTGTGTGTGTGTGTATATATATATATATATATATATATATATATATATATATATATATTCTCTCATATTACATATACTCGGACTCAGATTTTGTCAGATCGATATGGTCAAATCCACATCCAATCAGATTATTAAATAGATGCAGGTTTTAACATCCAGATCCGATCAGATTATTAAAATCATTGACAAGAATTTGATTGCCAATGAGAGTGTTGAAGAGATGAAAAGGATTTGGAAGAAAGGTTTAGTATGTAAACTGGATCTAGAGAAAGCCTATGACATTTTCCAGCCCTCAAAGGATTAAGGCAAGGAGACCCTCTTCTGCCTTTTCTTTTTACTCTAATTGTTGATGTTCTTGGGAGACTAATCATGAAGACTGACTATGGTAGGTTGTGGAAGATACAATTCTCTTCTATGGAGGAGGTGTTCTGAGTTGGGTTAGGAATTTAAAACTGATAATACAAGTCTTTGAGAAGATGTTTAATATGAAAATCAATTTTGAAAAGAGTTGCATTGTGGGATTGAATATGGATGAGAGAGAAATAATAGAAGGGACAGAAGTTTTAGGATGTGTGATTTCTCAGTGGCCCATGAATTACTTATTACTTAGGCTTACCTTTGGGGGATAGTCGAAGAAATAGCAACTTTTTGAATCCATGGTAGAAAGGTTTACTAAGAAATTGGCTTCTTGGAAAAGCAATTATTTATCTTTGGGTGGAAGGATTGCATTGATTAAGTCCACTTTGCCTAATCTTCCCATCTACTTTATGTTAGTGTTTTGAATTCCACAAGGGATCGGAAGATTGGAAAAGTTGATGAGGGACTTTCATGGGAACCAGGGGAGAAGAAAAAGGATCACGGGGTTACTTGGGAGATAGTCAGAAGTAAAGAATATGGTGACCTAGTTGGGAATATTCAAGAAAAGAACATGGCCTTGTTGAAAAATGGTTGTGGAGATTGCCAATTCATAGGTACAAAGTGTGGGCAAAAGTAACCATTAGCGTTCATGGACTTACGGCTGGAGGTTGGGACTCTAGAGTGTAGAATAAGCAACAAGAGCTTCTCCTTGGAAATCCATTCATGACATCCTTCCATCATTTCTACCTTTTATCAGGTATAGTCCTAGCATTGGGAACTATATTAAATTTTAGGAACATGTTTGGTTGGGTAATTCAACCTTGAAGGAACAATTCCATCCTTATTTGCCTTGTCAAACCGTAGGGATGAACAGATATCCTCTTTCTTAACTCATTCCAACTCTAGGTCTAGAATTGATTAGGACTTGGTTTTTAGAAGGGTTCTTCATGAATCGGAAATAAATACTGTTTTGACTCTTCTCCAATGTCCTTAGAAATAAGTCTTAAATCCTCTAAAAAGGGATAGTTGAGTTTGGACACCTTCTGGATCCCTCACAACATGTGTCTCTTTTTTTAGGTCCTTAATACATCCAAGTGATAGCATAGATTACCTTTTCCGGTTATAGATGTTTGGAGTAGACCTATTCCACCTAGAGTTGCTGTTTTTGCTGGAAAGTGTACATAGAAAGAATTAATATCTGTGATTTGCTCCAGCGAAAAAGACCTCATTAGTCATTATCCCCCCACCCCACCCCACTGGTGTTCTCTCTGTAAAGCTGAGGGTGAGACTTCGCTTTCACTTATTAATCTCCTACCCTTTTTGCTCTTTCTCGGAATGGTTTTCTTCTTTGTTTAGACCAAGGTCGAACCCCCCACCTATACAAATCCTATTTCCCCCCAACATGATTAGCTGGCCAAAGAAGAGGGGGAGAACCACTTGGAGGTGTACAAGGGCTGTTCTGTGCTGGATGATTTGCAAAGAAAGGAACAAAAGAATTCTCTCAGGAGTGGAGAGAAGCAGGAGTTCTTTAATTGAAATAATTACTATTAGGGTGGTTCATTGGGTGAAGCCTCTGAATCTCTCAAGGATTTTTCTATTGAGAATTTGATGAGGAAGTGGTTTGAGATTGATTGCTCTTCCTCCTTTAAGGCTTGGGTTAGGTCTTTGTGGTCACCACCTAATGGAGGCTTCATAAAGTTGAACTTTGACGGAAGCAGTGAAGGAAATCCAGGTCCTCCAGGTATAGGTGGAGTATTTAGGGATGAGGGCAGTAGAGTCCTTGCTCTTTTTCTGGGCTCAACTGGGGAGGGTGACTGTTTCAGGGCTGAAATAATGGCTGTGATGGAAGGAGTAAAAAAGGCTAAGGAATTACTTATCAAGAAGCTGGTGATTGAATGAGATTCCAAGTTTGTTATTAATTGGCTGCAAAAAGAGGAGGATATTGGTTAGTGGGGCTACATCTTTGAGAAGTCTAATAGAAAACATGGAGGTAGTAGAAATCACTTATTGCAGTTTTAGATGAATTCCTTGTGAAGAGAAAGAAGAAGAAGATGAAGAGTTTCAACAGTACAGAGAAGAGAGGAGAAGGAAATGAGTGGGATGTCAACCAGAATTAAATTAGTTCTGGCCGCCAACCCCTCTTTGTATTACATACTCAAATCAAAAGAATAAGAGATTACAAGAATGCCCTCAGTAGAGCGGTTACTTAAGCAGCTGAACAATCACAACTTAAAAAACATAAACTAATGGGTCTAAAGCCCAATAACTTCCTAACTTAACAACTTAAAAATAAAAGATAAATAACTGTGCCCAATAACTAGAAATCGGCCCAACTCAACACTCCCCCTCAAGTTGGGAGTAAATGTCACACATTCCCAACTTGCGTAGATCATGTTCCAGCTTAGTCTTCGGAACACCTTTTGTGAGAACATCAACAAACTACAAATCAGAAGCAATGTATGGGAGACAAACTTCCCCAGAAGCACCCTTTCTCTGAGGAAATGTCTATCCACTTCAATGTGCTTTGTTCGGTCATGCTGAACTGGGTTATGGGCAATGTTAATTGCTGCCTGATTATCACAGTACAACATCATAGGTTTGGCCTTTACACCAATCTCTCCTAACAAGGAACGAATCCAGAGAAGTTCTGAAACTCCATGTGCCATGGCCTTGTATTCAGCTTCTGCACTTGATCTGACCACCATTGTCTGTTTCTTACTTTTCCACGAGACTAGGTTACCCCCAACAAGGGTGCAGACTCCTGAAGTAGACTCCAGAGTAGCTATAGTAGGAGGGGCCGGTATGTCACCAGTGACTGCCATGTGAGCATTTCCCTTCTTTTTTTTGAGTCTATTCGACACAAGATGAGGATGAAGCTTACAACAGGTATCTCTTGTGTGTTTAGGCTTCTTATAGTAGTCACAAATCAAATCCTTTTTGTCTTCCTTCCTGATTTCACTGACACCCCGGTTCTCCACCTTGTTTAGGTTTCACGGTGCTAACCATGGCTGATTGATCAAAACCAGAATTTTTCATCGTCACATTTCTCCTGCTCTCTTCCCCTGATACAAAGGCATATGCCTGGGAGAGAGTAACACTGTCCCTAGAAAGAATATGCTGTCTTGCAATATCATACTCATGATTAAGGCCAACAAGAAATTCAAAAACCCTATACTTCTCTAGGAGTTTCTGATAGGTAGCTGCATCCTTAGTGGTTTCCCAAACAACTGTCTCCAGATGGTCGATCTCCTACCACAAGTTTCAAGGGCTGAAAAGTAAACAACAATAGGTCTATCTCCCTGCCTTGTAGCAATAATTTGATTCCTCAACTGATAGGTCCTAGCAACATTCTCACTCTGTGAGTAGGTTTCTACAACCCCATCCCATATTTCCTTAGCTGTATTTGACTACAAAAAATTCTTACTTATATGGGGCAGCATCGAATTACACAACCAAGTCATCACCATATAATTTTCCTGTACCCACCGGGAGCTGTTAGTTTCGGGTTTCATTTCCTCACTAGTGGTGTACCCTAACTTCCCGCGAGCACTAGTGGCCATCTTTGCAGATTGTTGACCATTCTAAGTAATTTGAACCATCCAACTTAACTATAGTAATGGTCCCAACCTCGGAAAGGTCTCCAACACCTCCTTCCACTGGTCTCATTTCACTCCCGGGTTTGTTTTCAACTCCGTTACCCTCCATAATTCTCAAAAGGGATTAGAAGGTTACTATAAGATGAAAGAATATCAAATAAATCACTTCTAGTACCACCAACACCCTTCTGGTGCCCTAAATGATCCTCTCACAAAAGATTCCTTTTCTGTAGGATGGGAGAAAAAAGATAAGAGGCAGCCTTTCTCTTCAGAGACCTCCAAAACAAGCAGGACTTGAACCGCCCCCTTCAGAAAACTCCAAGGAACCCTAAAAAATTAGGGCACCACTTCCTAGGTCAAAATTGAAGAGTCAAACAGAAACATGACTCTCCCCCTTTCTCTAGTTTTTCCTGAATTTGATGGGAAACCCTAGACCAGCTACAGGGCAAAACAGATCCACCAAAAAATCCAAAAACTAAGCTTACCTAAGATCTTCGATCAGCCTCTCAAATCACCATGCAGTCGGCCGATCTAGGGCTGCATTATAGAACAGCTCAAGGAACCTTCGGCCTGCTCTGATACCAAGTAGAAATCACTGATTACAGTTTTAGATGAATTCCCTGTGAAGAGAAAGAAGAAGAAGATGAAGAGTTTCAGCAATAGAGAGAAGAGAGAAGAGAGAAGAAAAGGAGTGGGATGTCAACCAGAATTGAATTAGTTCTGGCCGCCAACCTCTCTTTGTATTATATACTCAAATCAAAAGAATAAGAGAATACAAGAATGCCTTCAGTAGGGCGGCTACTTGAGTAGCTTAACAGTCACAACTTAAAAAACATAAACTAATGGGCCTAAAGCCCAATAACTTCCTAACTTAACAACTTAAAAATAAAAGATAAATAATTGGGCCCAATAACTAGAAATCGGCCCAACTCAACAAAGGTCATCATATAATGGGTGAAAAGATATGCTAATTCTTTTGTTGACTGTTTGGCTAAACAAGGGGTGGGAAGAAATTAGTTTTTTTTGGGCAACATGGTAATTTTTTTTTTCTGTTTTGGAAGAGTTAAGAGAGTTTATCTCTCCCTTTTCTTCTTCTAGTAAGAGAGTTTATCTCCATTATTTTAATGAAATGCTTCTGTTATTTATCAAAAAATTAATTCTATTGAGTACATTGCCACAACGGCATAATCCAACTATGTCCAAAACCAAAGTCATGTGTCACTCAGTTGTCCCTATAAGAGTGTAAGACAAAAGGACCTAAGAGACTTGGTGTTAACCCAAGCTAATCTTTAAAAAGACCCCAAGGATATTTAGGTACAAGAGAACCAAGTAAACATAGAATGATACTTGGGAATAAAGGCTTCTATATTACTTAAGGAGAGATATACTGAGCTGAGCATGACAACATACTCTATGAGATCATTTCAACCAATGGAACAATTCCTGAATAAGCAACTAGTAAATTAATACAGTGAAAAATCCAAGCTACTAGATCAATTGTTTTCCTCATTAAAGATACTTATTGTCATCTTAGATTAACTTGCAGCATATGCTTAAATTAACTAGTCTACTGGGATACAAAGAAACAGACCATGCTCCAGAATAGCACTGCATTTCCTTTGACTGGTTTTACAGACATCCCTTTTAGAATCTTCCCGCCACATGTGCATTCCCCTGATCCAGCCTGAAACCATTTTAAATTTAAAGCAAATCATATGGTCCATTTATATCAAGCAATACAAAAATACTAATAGAGGGAAGATATAAAGATATCTAGAGAGCATGAAGGGTAGATGAAATGGTTAAATTGTTACTAAGTTGAAAGTTTCACATTATTAGGGGACTCTTTAGGGTCAAAACAGGTTTTCTGGGCAGCACTAAGAGGGGACCATGGAATCATAGATATGAAAATCAGAGAAGCTAAAGAAATAATAAAGAATTTGGGAGGAAGAATACAGTGGTCATCTTGGTCAGCTAATGGGCTAAACGGATGGATTGGAAAGATAGGGGTTAACAGCAAAAAGTGATTGCACAAAGGCGGGGGGGGGGGGAGGGGGAGATTGAAATTGACTCAAAAAACTTATCACTCTGCTATACACTATATTTCTATTTAAATCAATAAAATATTTTCACTGTTACTGATAAACGAAAAAGGCTTACCATATTAGAAATGGCATTAGTGAGTAATAAGCAATTATTTCCTTCTTTCTTTCTTTTTTTTTTTTTTGAGAAAGATAAGTTATGATATCATTAATATAAGGAAACTGTATAGGGTATGGTCCTCATATTTAGAATTTAGTGAGTGCCTATACATGATCATTACAAATTAATCCCCAAAATATTAAGAAAACCAAACCTCGGATTTTAATATTGAACAGATAGGTGCACCCCTGAAAAGACACCTCACTAAGAGCTAGGAAGCAATACGCCATGCTACCCTCCTTATCAACTCCTCCTGGCTACCAGAGTTATCAAAGATTCCAGAGCTCCTTTTCCCACTAGATGGTCCAAAACATAGCAGCAGTGATGACCTTCCATAATCATCTAAGCCTTATCCCAACTATATGGGGTCAGCTACATGAATCCTGTTTTGCCATTCTGTTCTATTTAATGTCATATCAATTGATAAATTATGAGCACTTAAATCATTTCATACTAGAGGAGGCCACTAACCAGCCACTTGTAATAACCGCCATCCACTTGTAACAACTGCCACCCAATTGGACTGTCAAGACTATTGGAACAGACCAACAAAAGGCAGTTAGTCAGTTACAAGAAGAGGCCACATCAGCAGCCACTTGTCACAACTGCCATCCACTTGTAACAGCTGTAACACTACAAGTAGTAGAGCCAAAAAGGAATAAGGGAGGACTCTTTCAGCATTAAACTCTCTCTCTCTCTCTCTCCTTCCAAGAATTCAGGAGGTTGGCCCCTCGAAGAGCCCTGAGTTGGGCAGGTTCCTAACATAGTACTTCAACTCTACGTGTTGTTCATTTAATAATTTTTTGAAAATAGTTTTTCCATATTTCCTTGATTTCTTCATCTTTTACCAAGTCTGTCTTGATCTTCCTTTATAATGCACCAATCATGGTTTAAATCTCTTCTTTTCCTTTATTTTGTTTATGCTAGTTTATAAATTCATTTTCTCTTTTTAGTGTCTAGTTCACAAAGTTTCTTTAGCACTTCACCATTTCCCTTTTAATTCTCTAAAATGCCCTTTGCTACTTCCATTATATAATTATCCATTTCAAGCTACATATTATTAGTCTTTTCATTCAAATTCCATTTTTCCCTTAATACTAGTCTGTCTCTAAATTGTAGTAGTTTTTCTCATCTAGATTTTCCCACCTAATTCTTGGGCGCATTTTCTTCTCTATTTCTAATGTGCACATTTACCACCACTAATCTATGTTGTTTACTTAAGTTTTTCTTGGAATAACTTTGTAATCCTTAAAGATCATTTATTTTGTTCTCCAAGGAAAAAATCCACTTGACTTATGTTTGGTCCACTTTTAAATGTTATTAAGTGTTCACCATTCCTTTTGAAAAATGTGTTTACTATTGACATATTGAAAGCTATTGCAAATTTTAAAATTGTTACTTCCTACTTCATTCCTCTCCCCAAACCCAATCCTCCATGCATGACACACCATATAATACCCTGTACTTTTTTCCCTGCATGGCCATTTAGGTCTCCTGCTATAAATATCTTCTCTTCATTTGGAAATTCTTGGGTCAATCCTTCTATGTTTCCCAAAATTGTGTTTTATTTCTCTCTTATAAATCTACTTGGATGCATAAACACTAATTATGTTGATGATTTTCTCACCTAAAACAAGTCTATTAAAATTATTCTATCATTAAGTCCTCTAACAATTTTTTATCAGCACCAAGAAAGCAATTTATTAAGTTAAAAGGAAAAAAAGAAGATACAACCTTTTGGATAGCCTCAGCTACCCCATTAAGCTTAACTAAAAACTAACAAAAACAGAAATACCAAGAACTTAGAACCTACTGGATGGACAGCTGTTAACCCCTTGCTTTGCTAGCTGATCTGCCAAGCTATTAGCCGACCTTGGAACCAGCTGCATATTTCTTGACAGTCTTCTAAACTTTTTGATCTCATTCTTGAAGTAGCATGGAGCCTTTTCAATCTGTTTCAGCCAACTTAAGACTACTTTTGAATCTCCTTCAGTTGTTAACTTTCTCACTCCTAGTTCTGAAGCTTTTGCACCCCAAACATTACTGTAGTTCAGCTGTTGTGGAATCCCCAAAGCCAAGAGGACCTGAATATAATTCCAATATTATTCCATTTTCATTCTTATCACCCCTCCTATACCAGAGGAACCCAGATTGCCAAAGCTGTTTCCATCAAAGTTTAATTTAAGGAAGCCATTCTAAGGTGTATCCCAAGATTTTAATAGTTTCTTCTTTGAAGAAGATGAAGCTTCAATTATCCCCCATTTTCAGACAACATCAAAGGTAAAGTCTGACAATAGACTCAAAGCCTTAACCCAATGTGCCATCCTTACCATAATCCCTTCTATCAAAGCTTCCCTGGCTTCTTTTCTTCTCCTCATAAATTCTAAGATTTCTTTTTGGCCATCCAAAAGTGGAAGGATCAAACAACCTGTCCAAACCATCTGGGGTGTTCCACCTGCTACAACCAAAGAGAGAAACCAATCCCAAATACAAGAAGTAAATGAGCAGGAGACAAGAATATGATAAGCTGTTTCAACATTAGAGTCACACAAATAAATACCAGTTTGGGGACGGGTATATTAATAGCACCATGGAACACTCTGCAACACCCTGGAACACCTTCCAACAAAAAAACGCCCACCTTTGGAGGGATCAGGCTACACCAAATTTCTTTAACTGGGAAAGGTGAAGGAGAACGAACAGAAGAGGACAAGGACTGAAAAAAGAAGCACAACTGAAACTGCTCGATCCCTTATGCACCATATGAATGCACCCAAACATTTTTGGAGTGATACTGTGCTTACATCTTGCTTCCTGATTAACTGGATGCCCACGCCCATCCTTGAAGGTCATTCCCCTTTTACCATTTCGTTTCCTACCTTGTCTCCATTCCCACTTACTCCTAGGATTTTCGGGTGTGTACAGTGATTTAAAAGGTGCGCCTGAGGCGTGCCTAGGTGCACAGGCAAGGCACAATTCAGGGTATGCGCCTCGCCTAGGTCCTAGGCGCAGCCCTTTCAAAAGGTGCATGCCTGGTGTGCCTAGGCATGCACCTGATGCGCCTTACGCCTCAGCCCAGGCGTGCGCCTTTTGAAAATTTGGCACTTTTTTGCTGTTTTTTGAACATAACAGCTGGGCTGGGGGCTCCGTCCCCAAACCCCCATGCCACACCCCTCAAGTGAAAAAAGAGATTAGTGGTTTTACATGCTTGAAAATGTTTTATATGTTTGATTTTATTTTTAAATTCTCATTTGAATATGCTTTACATCTCATGTTTATATATTTTAATTTTAGATAACAGGTTTTTTAAAACATTATTTTAAAATTTAACTTTATATTTTTTAGTAGTATTATGTTTAATATTTTTATTTTTTGGGGCATTTGTTTTGAATTTTCTGACATTTTTTTTTTTATTTTTTAGCCCTTTTTTGTATTTTTGCACCTTGCTTCAAAAAGGCGCGCGCGCCTTGCACCTCAGGTGCAAATTGACCCCCGCGCCTTGCGCTTTTAAAACACTGGGTGTGTATGCTTTGTAGTGATACAGTGGACCAGACCTGATATTTTTTATGTGTGGTCCCATAAGTTCAGCCTTTTATTTCTTATTTTTGGCTTTATGCTTGTTTTCTTGTACTGTTATAGGTAGCAGGGCATTTTTGTCCTTTTACCTAATGTTATGTTAAACATATAAATAATACTGCCTTGGGCAGTAGTAAGTGATTTTTGCCCATTCCTCTCTTGTTCGTCTTCTATTCTCTTTTCTCTTCTTCTCCCTTCTTTTCTCTTCTCTTCTTCTCCCTTCTCTTCTTCCTATTGATTTATGTTTTTCTCTTCTACCCAGAAATTCTGCTAACAACAGTAACTTCATGTTGGCATTAGAGCAGGTTTAGTTCTGCTCGAGAATCTCATGTAGGCTCTTCCCAACCGGCTACATGAGATTTTAATAGGGCTGGAGTTTTAGTTCTGTTTGTGGCCTAATTCTTGGAGATTAGTGGAGTTCGAAACCTTGCCCAGGACGTTTCTGTTCTTGGAGTTTCCCAGCAGTCAGGAAGAATCAGAGAAAACTCTTTTTGAGGTGAGATTTAGGGTTTAAATCTCGGATTAAAGGTTTCGCCCAAAAGTTTTTGGGTTGTTTTTTTTCAACTCTCCAGAAGTTTATAACTGAAAGTAGGTTTTTCTAAAACCTGAGAGGTGCGGCTACTTTTTGGAATTTACTGGACCGAGTAGGGTTTTTGAAATCTCTGAGGGTTGCGGCTATTTTTTTCCTGAAATTTTTTGGACTGGGTAGTTGCTTCTCCTCTGTTCTCTCATCGTTTTTTATTCAAAAAGGGAGCCGAGTGTGTTCTTGTACTTCTTTGTGTTGGACTCAGCATGGAGTTCTTTGGGAGTGAACAAAAACCTGCAGGAGAGGGTGCTGCTAAGGGGGCTGTTAGTATGACTGATAACAACCCTTTTCAGGTTACCATAATCAAGTTTGATGGTTCTAACTATTTGGAGTGGGCTCAATCTGCTATGATGGCAATTGGAGGAAGGGGAAAGTTAGGCTATGTGATTGAAGACACTAAGGAACCAGCTAAGGATGACTCTTTCTATGCCAAATGGGTTCAAGAAAATTATCTTATGATGACATGGTTGTGCAACTCGATGCAGCACCATATTAGCAGAAATTACCTTTGGGCAAAAACAACCAAGGATATTTGGGACAATATGAAAGAGACTTATTCACAGCCACTTGATGTGGCTAGAGGGCTTCTGAGTTGAAAATTTAAGTAAATAATCTGAAGCAGGGGGAGAAACCCGTATCAATTTATTACTCTACTCTGAAATCCTTATGGCACGAGATAGATCATCTTGAAACAATTGAGTGGGAGAGTAATAAGGATGCAGCAACCTATAACAAGTTGGTTGAGAGAAATAGAGTTTTTGAATTTCTTGTGGGTCTGAATTCTGATTTTGACATTGTTAGACAACAACTTCTCACTAGGGAAAATGTTACCTTGTCTCAAGCCTACTCCCTAGTACATAGTGAAGAGAGTAGGAGGAAGGTTATGCTACAAAATTCTCAAATGGAAGTGGCATTAGCAGATGCAAGACAAAAGACACCTATTGAGATGAAGAATGAAGGAAAGAAAGGTGTGTTTTGTGAATATTGCAAAAGACCTAGGCACACAAAAGACACCTGTTGGAAGCTTCACCCAAATCTTGTACCAGAAAGACTCAGGAATAAGAAGGGAAATGCAAATGCAACTATTACATCAGATAGTTCTTCCCTTCAGGGGCCTCGATCTACTTCTTTGGAGGCCATAGCTGCAGTCAAAGCAACATTGACTTAGTTGGAGAATGAAGCTGGGCTTGTAGGATCATCTCAGTCTGTCTCTACTACTACTGCACCACCATCCTCCACATCAACCTTTGCCCACTCAAGTACAAGAGCCACTGCATTTCATGCCTCTACTCTAGGTAACACTAACCCTACTTGGATCATAGACTCTGGTGCATCAGATCACATGACAAGCTTGTCTTCATTATTTACTTCATACAACTTGTCTTTAGGCAGAGATAAAGTATCCATAGTTGATGGCTCCCTTGTTCCCATTTCTAAAAGGGAAACATCAAAATCTCTGATGCCATTACCTTGTTCCCATTTCAGTCAGTAGCCTTACAAAAAGCCAAAATTGCTCAATAACCTTCTTTCATGACCATTGTATTTTCCAGGATCTGGTGACAAGGAAGGTGATTGGGACTGGCCATGAGATGAATGGAATCTACTTGTTTGAGCACCCACCTAGAAGTGATAAAGGAGTTGCGAAGTCTTTTGTTTCTCAGTCTGTGAATCAGATTATGCTTTGGCATAATCGTTTAGATCATTTGTCTTTTGGGTCTTTAAGAAACTTGTTTCCTACTTTGTTTAAGTCAATTCAAATGTCTTTTTTAAAGTGTGAGAGTTGTGAACTTGCAAAACATTGTAGAACCTCCTATTTTTTTAGTAATAAAAGAAGCAACACTCCTTTTGAAATTGTGTATACTGATGTATGGGGGGCCATATCATATTCCTGCTATGGGGGTACAAGTACTTCCTATTGTTTGTTGATAATTACTCTCATTTCTCATGGGTTTATCTTATGCGTTCTCGAGATGAGGTTCCCACCTTAACCTGTGCTTTTCATCAAATGGTTCTCACTCAATTTGATGTTAGAATCAAAATTTTCAAATCTGATAATGCCAAAAAATATTTCACTAAACATCTGAATTCATATTTTCTTGAGTATGGGATTGTTCATCAGAGTACTTGTCCCCATACACCTTAGCAAAATGGGGTAGCCAAGAGAAAAAAATAGGCATATCCTGGAAGTTGCAAGAAGTATTATGTTGAATTCTCATGTTCCCATTCATTTTTGGGGGGATGCTATTAATACAGCTGTGTACCTCATCAACCGAATCCCTATCCGTGTTCTAGATATGAAAACTCCTTTTTTGTTATTGCATCCTAAGAAAGATTTGTACATCATCCCTCTTAAAGTTTTTGGGTGCACTTGTTTTGTTCAAATCCTAGAACCCCATCATTCTAAGTTTGATCCTAAAGCTGCTAAATGTATATTCCTTGGTTATGCACAAAATCAATAGGGATATTGCTGCTATGATCTTAGTTCTGGCTCTCGTTTTGTGTTCATGGATGTTACCTTTTTTGAGGATGCCCCTTATAACCTAGGTGTTTCTTCTTAGGGGGAGAATAATGAGAAGAATAGTCCTTGTCCTGAATTTCCTCTACCTATTCCTATTCTTGAAGGAGAGTTGTGTAATGAGGGTTCTTGTCAAAGGTGTAGGGAGTTGAGAGTTTACCGCAGGATGTGGAGGCAGGTTGATTTTGGTGCTCATAACCAGTCCAAGCCAGTTCCTCTCTCCTCTGTAGTTCCATATTCAGGTACTTTCTCCCTCCTTGCTTGTTGATACATCACCCTCATCATTGATCCTCTACCCCCTCCGAATGATCTTGCTCTTCCCATTGCAATCTGCAAAGGAAAGATCAAGATCATCTGGAGGGGACTATTATGTCCCTACTTAAGTATGGGACACATCACTAAACATAAATAGAAAGACTAAATTACCCCTATACAGTCAACACTAACACTCCCCCTCAAGCTGGTGAGTATATATCATATAGTCCCAGCTTGTTACATATGTAGTCCACTCCTCCCCAACTAAACCCTTGGGTGAACCGGTCTGCCCATTGACTCCCTGTGTTAACATATGCAGTATCTATCACTCCATAAGCACCTTCTCTCTCACAAAGTAATTGTCAACTTCTATATGCTTTGTTCTCTCATGAAACACTGGATTAGAAGAGAATGTAGACTGCAGCTTGCTTGTCACAATAAAGCTTCATTGGAGTGTCAATCGAATATCCCATCTCCTGTAGAAGATTTCTCAGCCACACTAACTCACAAGTGGTATGTGCCATGGCTCTATATTCAACTTCTACACTGCTTCTTGCCACAACTGTCTGCTTCTTACTTTTCCATGTCACCAGATTACCCAGATACAGAACCAGCCCAATCAACATCGGTGTATCCCTCTATTTCAAGATTTACTCCACTCTTATATATCAAGCCACGACCAAAAGCTCCCTTTAAATACCTTACAATCCTTAGAACTGCATCCCAATGTGGAACCCAAGGTTTCTGCATAAACTTTAACTGACTCACCACACTAACTACAAATGAAATGTCTGGCCGAGTAATGGTTAGGTAGTTTAGCTTACCCACCAACTGCTTGTACCTTCCAGGATCTTCAAACTCCTCACCCATATCACTGCTCAACTTGGTATTTGGTTCCATAGGTGTTTCAATTGGTTTGGCGCTTAGCAATCCTGTTTCTTCCAACAAATCAAGAACATACTTCCTCTGGCTCAAATTAATACCATGCTTAGGCCTTTCTACTTCTATCCTCAAGAAGTATTTTAATTTACCAAAGTCCTTTGTTTGAAACTTGAAAGTGCTCTCACAGGAAGGTCTTCATCCTATCAATCCCCAATCTATCACTGCCAGTAATGACAATATCATCTACATATACCACCAGTAAGATCTTCCCAGCATGCAAATCATGACCAAATACTGAGTGATCAACCTGACACTGTTTCATACCAAACTTCTTTTATCACTTCACTGAATCTAACAAACCACGCATGGGGAGACTATTTAAGTTCATAAATGGCCTTCTTTAGTCTGCACACCTTACCATCCTCCCCCTAAGCAACAAACCCCGATGGTTTCTCCATATAGACCTCCTCAAGGATAGCAACTTGATGTCAAGCTGAAATAGAGGCCAGTCATACATAGCAGCTAGAGATATCACACCACGGGCTGAACCAATTTTAGCAACAGGAGAGAAGGTCTCCGTGTAGTCAATACCATATGTTTGGGAATACCCTTTGGCAACCAGTCTAGCTTTCAACCGCTCTACACTACCATCTGGTAAATACTTAACAGACACCCACTTACAACCAATAGCCTACTTACCAGGAGGGAGTGTGGTGAGATCCCACGTATGATTATGAGCTAAGGCAGAGAGTTCTTCTTCCATTGCATGGTGCCACCCTAGAGAGGCAAGGGCTTCCTTGGACATCCATAGGAACAAAAATAGAAGACAATAGAGAAATAAACTGGCGATGGGAAGTAGAAAGGTGAGTGACGGAAACATAATTAGAAAATGGGTGAAGTGTGCAACTACGTTTACCTTTCTGCAAGGCAATAGGAAGATAAAGGTCAGAAACCGGGGTTGTGGCTGGTGTGGGAACAGCTGTCGGATCTGTTGACGGTGACGAAGCTAGTACATGTTGTCGATGCGTATACACTTGACAGATGGGTGGCCGTTCAACAGTAAGTTGCACCAAAGGCAAAGACTTAGTCACAACTGGAAGAAGAGGAGGTGAGAAAGAAGAGACATCACCTGACCTCGAAAAAAATGGAATAGACTCAAAGAAAGTAACACTGCACACACAAAGGAACGTCGAGAACTAGGGTTATAACACTTATACCCTTTCTAGGTCTGGGAATAGCCAAGGAAGATACACTTAGTGGATCGTGCATCCAATTTGTCCTTTCCTGGTCCAAGATTATGAACAAAGCAACTTGAAATTACTGTTGTTAGCAGAACTTCTGGGTATAAGAGAAAAACAGAAATCAATAGGAAGAAGAAGAGAGAAGAGAAGAGAGAATAGAAGAAGAACAAGAGAGGAATGGGCAAAAATCACTTACTACCACCCAAGGCAATACTATTTATATGTTTAACATAACATTAGGTAAAAGGACAAAATTGCCCTACAACCTATAGCAGTACAAGAAAACAAGCATAAAGCCAAGTATTATGCTGAGTTCTCATGTTCTTATGTCAGGTTTGAGAGGATCCAGACAAGAAGACTCAAGTGATAACAACAGTTCTGATACACAACCAAAATCCCAATTTAAGTCCAAAGGAGAAGCTGGGAAGGAAATAAAATTTTAAACCGACTCTTTCTTATATAGGGAAAGAGAGTAGAGAGAGGGAAACAAGTCTTTAAGAGGTTGGTTGCCCACCCAAATGTTTTCCCAAAAAAGAACATGAGCAATGTTGATGGCCGTGTTGTTGTCACAATACAAAGACATTGGATCTGAGTGTTATTCCCAACTCTGTAAGGAGATTCATTAATCACAAAAGTTCAACTACTCCTTAAGACATGGCTATATACTCTGCATTTGTGCTTGAATTTCCTACAACAATTTGTTTTTTACTCTTCCACGAAAACAAATTGCTCCCCACAAAATTACAATAACCATTGATGGACCTTTTATCATCAAAAGAACTAGCCCAGTCAGCATCAATGTAAACCTCCACTTTATATGACTTTATTTGGTGAAGAGAAGACCCCCCTACCAGGGTGTCTCTTTAAATAAGCAAGAACTCTCTTTGCAGCCTTAAAATGAGAGATTTTGGGTGAATGCATATTTTGACTTAAAACACTAACTGCAAATGCCATATCTGATCAAGTCATAGAGAGGTACAGAAGCCTCCCAAAGAACCTTTGATACTACTGAATATCTGAAGGAGTCCCTCTCACAACTTCCAAGCTTATGATTAAGGTCCACTTTGAAATTCCTTTTGTAGTGGTGTTAAATCATAGTTTTTGTCTTTGTCATAGATTATTTCGAAAATCTATCAGAATTAATTGTGCTTTCTATCAGTATAAGTTTTACTCGAGCTTACTTTGTTATAGTTTTAATTCTTAAAGTCTACAAGACCACTTTATAGAGTATTATTTTGTCTATTAACCCTAGTTTCATGATTTAGTTATGGCATTTTAAACCTTGAGAAAAGAAGTATAGTGCAATGTTGGGAGTCATTCCTAGTCAAGCTAGTGATTTTCATAAGACCCATTAATATAATGCAAATACGATCAAGTTGATGATTTTGTCACTGCATCAATTGTTAAGCATGGAATTTGAAAATATAATCACCATGGGAAAATATGTCTCTCCACCCTCAACATTATCACTCAAATACATGAGCATCGTTGCTACTCGTTGGCCTCCACGCTTCACATTAAACTGTATTAGAAAGAATGTGTATACTTTTAGATGCATGTTATTAAAGGACTTAAGCAGGTTCAACTGGAACAGATACAAACGATGAAACTTAAATGTTGCACATCTTTAAGCAGATACTAGAACCTGACTTACAGTATCAGAGAAGTAGTCATGATGTGGCTTGTAAAACTGATTCTTTTCATACCTGTGCTTCTGCAGACGTTAGACTTGATAATTGAAAAAATTAGTCATCATGTTCATATGAAGTAATTCACAATAAAAGATGATCAAAAATCCACCTCAAAACTTGAATGAGTTCTCCATTTTCAATTGGTACTTGTGAATAGACAGAAATTCGTTTTTCGATGGCCTAAGCATATGGAAAGCAAAAAAGAAGACATTCAGAGTACTGTTAATTAAATAATGTCATCTATTAAATAGCTTAACAGAACCTCAAAAAACAATGCCATGCTCCCCAACAACTTAAAATCAAGACTGAATAAAATGGAGAATGTTGGAAAGTTGAAATTTTAATTAACATGCCATTTTTGTTTACAAATATAAAGCATTCACGCATGACACACCTCAAATTCAATAGCCAATCATAGAAAAGATGTATATAGACCTATGGTTAAATCCTTAACATGGATTTAAAAGGAAAGTATGCTTGATATGCAGATGAATAGGTAATAAAAAGGTAGGAAGTAAAAATACAGCCCAAGACATCCAGAGTACACAATTTTGACTGCATGCATGCCTCTATATGTTAATTTCAATTGAAATATCAACTAGGCTAGTAGTAAAATAAAACAGCAATAAACATTGCTATTTAATCAAGATCTTAAGCTGGAAGTAGAAGAAAAGAGATTGTAGCTGTCTCCAATCCCTCTCTCAAGATAATATTCAATCTTGAGACTTTAGAATAGTTTCCCAATTTCCTGCACATCATCCATGTTAACAACTATATCCTCAACATAAATGATAAGAGTAGTCACAAAAGTATCTCTCCTATTCATAAAAAGAGTGTAATTTGACTGGGTTTTACATAACCAACTCCAACCAAACATTATAGAATCTCTCAAACCAAATTCTTGGAGATTGATAGAGCTCCTACAACGATTTCTGTAGCCTACATACCTTGCCCTATATCTCCTTACCATACATACTGGAAGGATGAGATACATAAACTTTTTCATGAAGGTCCCCATTAAAAAGGCATTATTCACATCAAACAGATGTAAGGAACTTGAAAACGTGGCAACTAAGGATAAGAGAATATGCACTGAATTCATCTTGGCTATTGGTGCGAAGGTCTCCAAGTAATCAATACATAAGTCTAGCCTTATATTGTTTAATAGTCCTGTCTAAATGATACTTTATTTACACACCCACCTACAACCAATTAGTTCCTTACCATCAGGTAAATCAATAGTCTCCAACCTATTTAAGGGAAAATTACAAGGAACTACCTATTCTTTGGGTGTCTTGACACTTAAGGGCCTGAACTTTCTCAATAATTGTTAGAGCTGTGAAGGATTCTTTGGGGCAACATGGGGCCTTAGGTAAGGTGATCTGCACACTCAATAGTTGTCAAGACATCACTTAGGCAACTAGTCACCCTTGACTGGGCACCTCGCCCAAACACCTTGACTTATAGCAACTACGCACCCTTCTAGATGACTAGGCGCCCACCAAGGCAACTAGGTGCCCACCTAGGCGACTAAGCGTCCACCTAGGTGACAAAAATGACAAGGTGGGGTGCCTTATATAATATCATTTATATTGTTGTATCTTATTAATGTGTGTTAATACATTTACTCTCTCTAATTAAACAAAACAAAAACGCCATCCTTGTTATTTCTATTTTACTTCCCATCTTGAATATTTATGATATAAAGTTAATAACCTTCTTTACCTGCTAATTGATATGAAAATTGCTCTATTAAATACTTATTATAGTAGTATTACTTTTGAAAATAATGAAATTAGTATATGTAAAAGATTTTTATCATTTACATTTTATGATTTGCCACACTTTTAGAGGAAATTTAATGTTCATAATAAAGATTGCTATTTTTCAATTAATATACACGCTAAATGGTATATAAAATTAGGGATCTAGCCAAAAGTTGGTTATTTATATTATAAAATTTGTATCACCTAGGTGATTAAGCGACTAGGTGCCCCAATGTCGCCCAGAATTGCCTAGACACCTTGAAAACTATGGCTCTCTCCTTTTCTCTTTACCTTGGATATGGATGTAATGAGTAGACTGATATCAAGAGCTAAAAGATTATTTGTTCAAGGGTTGGACTGTAGGTAGGGGTGCTCATCAAAAACTAAAAACCGAAACCAAACCAAACCAAAAATTCTGATCAGTCAAACCAGTCGATTCAGTTTTAGTCAACCAATATGAAAACCCAACGGTGAACCAAAATATATATATATATATATATATTATAAATAAATATATATGCATTATATATACAAATATATTTATAATATATAATTTATAATAATATTATCTTATATGTATTTTTAGTATTTATAATATATATTATAAATATCAAAAACATCGAAAAACTGAAGAACTGAAGAACTGAACTGATCAAAAACCAAATTGATCAACTAGCTAAGCAATTGTTTTTATTCAGTTTCAGTTCACAGTTATCCAAAATCTAGTGGTACTGATTTGGTTTGGAAAATAGGCCCACGGTTCAGTTAACCGAACCGTGTGCACCCATAACTGTAGGGAGAAATAGGGTTTTGGTAATTCATTTACAAAGAAATGACATTATGAATTTTTTTTTTTTTTTGTGAAGAGAAGCAAAGTCAATGGTTTGACAACTTGAAGCTATTAGTGAGATTGTTTGAAAGACTGTCTAATTTAAAGGTTAATTTGGTGAATAATCTAGTAGTAGGAATAAATCTAGATCAAGAAGTTTTGAGCTCTTTTTGGAGACTTAGGTTGTGAGTGTGGGGATTGGCCTTTAAAGTATCTAGGTTTACCATTATGTGCTAATCCTAGATCAACTAGCTTTTGGACTACAGTGGTAGAAAAGATAGAGAGGAGTTTAGCTATTTAGAAGAGAAACTACATTTCTTTGGGAGGCAAGTTAACCCTAATTATGTCCACTTTAGCAAATCTTCCAATTTATTACATGTCGGTGTTTAGGATGCCTCAATTGATTGTGATAAGATAATGTGGGATTTTTTGTGGAAGGAGGGTAGAAGAAGAAGTTTCATTTGGTGAAAGGGGAAAAGGTGAGGAGAAGGTAGGAGAGTGATTTGGGAACAAAAGCTTCAACATAAGGTTGTAAGTAGCATTCATGGGCTCTTACAAAATGATTGGGATGTTGGTCTGTTGCATATAGCAAAACATGGTCCTTTCGGTTTTTCTCTATCATATAAGGTATGACTTGTCCTCTAGTAATAAGGTTAAATTTTGGGAAGATATTTGGCTCGGGGAGTCTCCTTAGAAAAGACTTGTTTCCTACACCATATGCTCTTTCCAACTTCAAAAGAAGACATGTCTTTGATTTTATCAACTCTTCTGCTTCTTCATCTGGGCTGACTTGGAACCTAGGATTAAGGAGGAATCTTAGAGATTCTGATATTTTCCTTGTGTCTAACCTTCTAAAACTTTTGGACGGGGTGGTACTCGATAAATCAATTGAGATGGCCAGGAGTGGCCTCCTAATCTTATTGGTAGTTTTTCTTCTAAGTCCTTTAATTCTCATGGCTCTTTCTTCTTAGTCATTTCCTGTTAAGGAAGTTTAGTGTTCTCTATTCCCCAAAAAATTAGTGCTTTTTGTTGGGAAGTTTTCCATGGAAGCATCAATAGTTGCGACTTGTTACAAAGAAAAAGACCCTATTGGCTTTTGTCCCCTAGCTGGCATATCATGTGCAGGTTGATCTACTCAAGGTACAAAGAAAAAAATCTTCAGAATCCTTCAAAGCAGCTCCAAATAGGTGTAAAATGTAAGACTAAAATCATCTTAAATGATTGATCTACTCAAGGTACAAAACCTTCAATTAGAAACAGGCCAAGAGTGTCTGCTTTGATACCATGATAACAGTAACAGAGCAAGGAAATCACATTTTGATTAAAGTGTATTAGGTTTACATGCCCAAAAGAATAGCTTATATATTAGTGATGTAAAAAATGTGAGAAAGGACCATTGAACCCTAGCAAAGAAAGAGGATATACAATACAATCTGTGAAAAAAGAAAACTATAAAAGCTGTGATATAGTACATCTGATATGCAATACAATGGTACTACAAATGGAGAAATAAAGAGAAAATAAGAATCAACCCATGGTTTTACAGGGGATGTTTGATTTGTCAAAGACCTTTTCCAGCAGCATGGATTTTCCCAATATAGATAGATAGGTAATCGCATAATTGAAATATTCAAGATGAATAGTATGATAGTTGAATATATGTAATCAATGATAAATAGCCAAACCTAGAAAGCTTTCTTAATGTGAAATAAATTTCTTCCCTAGCAAAGAAAGAGGAGAAACAAGTAAGTTAACAATAAAATAAACCTGTATGATTGGATACTTCTTCTCCTCAGGACTCAAAAACATACCAGAACTTGTTCTAACATCACTCTTAATTCCCTGAAAGTTTATATGCAGCAATCAGTAACAAAAAAAAACATGAAGCATATATGAGGATATGGATTAATGTGCAACATGAAAGACATATTTTGCCACCAAAAATATTATTCAACAGTACAATACTAGAGTATTAAAGATTAAATGATAGTATGCAAGGTGCAAGCAAATGTTTTTGCGATAAACCTGTCCCATTCTTTGTAATCTGAACCCATAGTTACATGGTCATAACTAGTAGATCAGCTGGGCAAGTTTTATGAATGACAATGTTTTGTTGGAATCCATTCAATAGTGGGTCATGACACCTGAAATGTGGGACAGGTACCAGGTTAAAGGGTCCCCATAACCATCTATGGTCCTGTGTCCCCAGACCAGGGACTAGAATGTTTGGTCATTCCTAGAGGTTAACACAATAGATGTATGAAAACAAGGTGCTTGTTCATTAAGCTCTAGGACCTAAAGCAACCTAATTCTAGAGATAATAGCAAAGAAAGGAAAAATAGATAGAAAAGGAAAATAAAATGACCAACTGGAAGCAAATAATTGGCATCTAGACATCACACATCATGCTAACGGATCCAACAATTACCCTAATTAGATGACTATTTCGCTAGGGGAGCAGGAAGGGGAGAAATGTATTATGCATTTGCACTTCTGGGCTAGCTTCTAGGTGCATTTCTTAAGGCTGTTAGGATCAGCCTGTGATGACCATGGTTCGCAATCTCGACATCAATGGACATTTCACCATGCAGAGATTGGGAAATTTTGGGGATATTTTGCTAATTTCACTAAGATATTTGGAAAATCTAAAAAGTCAAGGAAATTTTTTATTTGCTGGAACACAGCAGCCGAAGAAGAAGAAGAAGAAGAAGAAGAAGAAGAAGAAGAAGAGAAGAAGTTTTGAGAAAGGCAGCATACTCACTTCAGCCGGCCCTACAATCTTATATAGATGATTATAAAATAATGTTACATGAATGGACTAGAATGCCCCTGATTAGTGATGGGACACCTAGACAAATAAAACAAATAAAACATTAAACAAGTTTAGGCCCAATAACTAAGAACTTAAGACA
>NW_010729242.1:795063-806181 GCF_000365185.1 Nelumbo nucifera | reverse complement strand
TGTATTTGAGTGTCAACTTGCATCTCTTTTCAGAATTTGAGACCTTATGCTCTCATACATTGGGTCTAAACCAGCCAAGAACTTAAAGGCTCTACGCTCTTCAATTTGTTTGTCATGCCTCTCCTTGTCTTTTGCATTCTCCCAATCAAGAATAAGATGATGATCAAGTTCTTCCCATAGTCCTTCTAGGGTTGCAAAAAACGTTGCAACTGTCATAACTCCTTGTCTCAATGCAGCAATGTCTTGGTTCAGCCTATAAATTCTAACATTGTTCTTTCTCTGTCCATAAGTTTTAGAGACTTTCTCCCAAATCTTGGCAGCAGTAGGAAAGTGTTGAACAGTCCTGGCCACTCTTGGAGTCATCGAAGCAAGCAGCCAGGACAAAACAGTAGCATTTTCCTTACGCCATACTGCATACTCCGCACTACCCACTACAAGTTCATTCTTCTGTCCATCTAAATAACCCGTAAGTTCCCGAGAAGTAATGAAGAGCATGGCTGAAACAGACCATTCTCTGAAGTTATATTCATCCAACAATACACTGGTGATCTACAAGCTGTGCAGATTTGGATTTTCTAGATTAGGAGACCTCCCACCAGTTCTATTATCCCTAAAAGACACTTCTCCCGATATTGAAGACATCTCCTTCCTCTTACAGTGATCACAATTGAAAACTCAGTACAAAGAACACTATTTCAGACTTACCAAAGCTGTTGCAGGTCTAAGAACCCCATGTAACAGGTCTGAAACCAAGAACAATCCGCCTCTGTACTGTGCTGAACTCTTCTGGACTAGACTGGGCTTTGATTTCTGCTGTCGTAGACTGGGATCACCCTTACGATCTGTACTAGGACTGTCGAAGTCAGTCCTTCCACCTAGATCTGTTCCACACAGATCTCTCTTAGCRGCCGAATGGCTACYACCTGCTGCAAGGTGTCTARTAGGGCATCGGTTTCTGGAACAAACTCCCCTTGGACCCTACAACCAAGGGAAACCCTAGATACAGACCTTGCTGTGTTCTACGGTCAGCCCTAGGGTTTCTTCACAGCGACCAAGATAAGAGAGAGAAAGGAAAAAAGGAATAGAGAAGAGCAGAGAAAGGTGGTGGCTGTAACCAGACAGACGTATTAGTGCTCTGATACCATGTTTGCTGGAACATAGCAGCCGAAGAAGATGAAGAAGAAAAAGAAGAGAAGAAGTTTTGAGAAAGGCGGCATACTCACTTCAGCCGGCCCTACAATCTTATATAGATGATTATAAAATAATGTTACATGAATGAACTAGAATGCCCCTGATTAGTGATGGGACACCTAGACAAATAAAACAAATAAAACATTAAACAAGTTTAGGCCCAATAACTAAGAACTTAAGACACAAATATGATTAACATAAACACTAAAAACAGTCGAACCAACATTTTTAAAATCATGGAATTAGTTAATTAAACCTTAAAGGAATCATTAGAAGAAGTATAATTGCACTTTAAGGCTAAAAAATCATAGCAAACAGTTGTATGAACAAAATAGAGAAGATCAAAAGACTTAAATAACTATCACTTTCTGTCTTCCCTTTAATCTTTTATCTATCTTATCTTTATTATGTATGTTATAATTTCCATCAACTTTTGTGGGTGTTTTTTTTCCTTCTTTTGTTACTATATGTTTTGATTTGTTTGAGAATCTTCTTTTGTAGTTGTGTGATTTTTTTTCGAATTATACTCAGTAAGGAGGTCCATCAAAATAGTAAACCAATCATTCAATCACCCAATCCCATTTGTTCTTTTAACAACAAAGTTAAAAAATCATAATGATTTTAAGGAAATATTGGAAAGTTTATGATAATATTCTAAAAGTCTAAACCTTAAATATACAGTATTAATAAAACCTCAAATATTGTTGACATATCAACAATACATCAATGATATTTAGGAAAAGAAATTCTTGGATAATTTTATATTGTCCCCTTGCAAAAAATGGGAAATTTCAGATAATTTTCACCAAATATCATCGATTTTGCAAACCACAAGAACACCCACTCTGTTACCATACTTACATAGGACTTGAATGATAAAGGACAAGTTTAAGAAGTTATGATGGATTTAGAGGAAAAGTATTGGTTATAAAAGGTCCAAGGATTTAATTGAAGAGATTGTAAGTCCATCCCAAAATGATGAAAAACTCCAAAATAGGGAAAATAGGTCTACAAAAAAAATTCTTTATTGAAATTTCATAGGTAGGATTAGAATGGATAATTTTAGAGAGTGAAAAGATTAGTCAGGTACAACGTATGTTTTGCACAAAAAGACAAATTCTAGGATAGGGGGAAAACTTGACAACTAAGGAATCTAGGTTCTAGGTGGAAATTAGGGATTATAATTGGAGTGATGAAAAGATGTAAGTAGAGCTGTCAATGGGATTATATTGGTTCTGGTTCTAAGTTTTGTGCCCCAATTATAATTGGGTTAGGTCTGGTTTTTCTCTTCTGAACTGATTAAGACTTGAACCAATTATGTAATTAATAATATATTAAGATCTCCTGGCTTTGTAAATTTTGTAATATGTAATATCTATAAGGGTAAATTTCATAAACTATATATACGATAATTTAGTTAGAAAAAAAAAACTTGTTTTATCAACATATAATGATATAAACAGTTTACTCTTTACTTTCATTTTTATTAAGGTTATATTATCAAAAAATGTTGTTCCAAATTGTTATATCATAGGTAATTATAGATGAGTATAATTGAGTGTAATCGGGTAAGACCTGAATACCCCAAATAAATTGGTTCAGTTCTGGGTCAAATTTACAAAATTGATTAATAATTGGTTTGAGACTGGTCCACCCTATCACAAACTAGATCAATTCTAGTCCTTTGAGAATGTTTAATGAACATCTTTGATGAATTTGTGGTCATTGATGGCTGTAATCACCTCTTGAAAGATTGAAAAAGATAAGCATTCTAGGGCATGGGAAACAATCACAACAAATAGCATACATTGTAAGATCTAGAATAAACTCTAGGGTATGGGATGCACACACCTAGAGGAATGCCTCTGAGCAAGATGATCCAAAAATGCATGCAGGCATACTAGGGAAGTATGGAAAAATGAGGCATATGCCTCTTGTATAAAGGCATGAACAGAGACATATGCCTCGTAGGAGGTGCAAACCTCTATAACATTTTACATAGGAGTCATATGTGTCACATGCCTCTTACATTGAAATAAGTTCTTTGGAAACTCTTCTTGCTTTTAAGTTGTAATTGGTGTGAACCAATTATATTGTGGTCCTTCCTATATGTTATCATATTTTTTAAGTTGTAGAGGAAAAAATAATCCATTCAATTTCATGCAAGCCTCAAACTTCAAAGTTCATCTTGCAACCTGTTATTCTCTTGATCAAGCTGGCTATACAAGCCTCTAACTTTTTTTGTATGATCAGTAATAGAATGCAATAAATTCATTGATTAATCAAAATAAGTAGAACAAGAGGTCGTGGAGTTACAATTGAAAGTATTTTGTAATAATTGCCCCTCTCATCCCATACCAATACAACTGTTGCCCTCTAGCCCATCAGCCAAGCTATTCTCTGATCTATGTATGCATTAAACTTTTAATTGCATATCTCTAGAAAAACATTTAAAACGTCTGATTTCATTTTTGTAGCTCTATTCAGTATGTTGCTTGATGATAGCCAGCTAATAATACTTTAGAGTCACCCACAATAATCGATCTCTCAATACCCATTTCCCTAGCCTTTTGATTGATAACGATAGCTCTGCCCTAATGGAATCTCCTTCCCTATTGGACCTGTGTATATTGCAAGTAAATTCCAATTCCCATCCCTTATTACCGACACCCCCCCAAATTCCAAATGATCCTGATTTCCCCACACTACTTCCACCAAAATTCAGCTTCAACCATCCCCTGGTTGGTGCTGTCCACTCCTTAACTTTTGGTTTTCCTGATGAATAAACCAGCAATTGCAC
Source organism: Nelumbo nucifera (assembly GCF_000365185.1). Next base: position 802,190 of record NW_010729242.1, on the reverse strand, counting down.
CCCAATTTTTAAGTCATCCATTGAAATATGAAACAGAGCCAAAATCTTCAACGAATGTGCTACCCTTATAGTGAAGCTTTAAACAATTGCCTCCTTGCTTCTTTCTTCCCCCTCAAACATCCCTTTGTTCCTTTCCTCCCTCAGTCCATAACACCAATACTCTCGTGCACCTCCACATGATTCTACCTCTTCTTTGTGGGCCTCTTGACTGTTGTCGTGAGAAACATGTCCAAGCTAGCAGGGTGCTCCAAATGCACCCAAAACAATCACAAAACCATTCCCAAATACAACAAACAAAAGGATAAGAAATTAGCAAGTGATAAGCAGTCTCAGCATTGGATTTGCACAAGAAGCACCAGATAGGAAAAAACATCAGTTGGGTCTCTTCCCTTGCAAAAGATCATAGGTATTAATACTTCCATGGAAAACTTCCCAAGAGAATACAGCTTAGGAAGAATAGGAGCACATCACTTCACAAGGAAAGACAAGGGAGGAGGATTAGGCGACACTAAAGATTTTATTACCCGAAAGAGAGAAGGAAAAAATCTAAAAGGAGATTCACCAACCCAAAGATCCTCCCAAGATTTAATTTTATTACCCAAGAAAAGATCATACCTGATATGAGATAGAAACGAAGGAAGGATATCGTGGATGGCTTTCCAAGGTGAAGAAAGGGTAGTGCATCAGCCCAACATCCCACCCATTGTCCTTAATCCCATGAATACTTGTCACAACCCTTTGCCACAATGTCTCATTTTCCATCGAGAAATTCCATAACCATTTACCAAGGAGTGCCTTCTAACTCTGATTGCCTATTCCCAAGCCACCTTCTACCTCCCACACACTACCTCCCAATTAACTAAATGATATTTCTTCCCCAACCCAGGTTCCCAAAGGAAGTCTCCCACTATCTTCTCAATCCTAATTATAATTGCTTGAAACATCCTAAAAATTGAGAGATAGTACATACAAAGATTGGCTAAAGTGGTCTTAATCAAAGTAATTCTTCCCCCAAGGGAGATGTAGTTCTTTTTCCAAACTGCCAACTTCTCAAATTTCTCTACCAATGGATTCCAAAAGTTGCTCACTCTAGGGTTGGCACCCAATGGAAGACCTAGATAATTCATTGGCCATTCATAAATTTGACCCTGCTACCATACTCTTAACCTATTTAACCTTCAAATTTGGCATTCTCTCAAATAGCCTCAACACTAGTTTCAAACATTCAAACTAATAATTATTCTACCCATCACAAGAAATGATAATATCATTAGCAAATTGTAAATTACTCATCACAACCCCTCCTCTCCACACATTCCAACCTGTAATCAACTGCATCCTATCAATTCGTGAAATAAGTTAAATAAAAACATCAACAATGAGGGAAAAGGGAAAAGTGGATCACCTTGCCTCAATCCCCTATTACCCCTAAAGAACTCCACAAAACCATTCACAATGATTGAAAAATGACAAGTTTGCAAGCATCCCCTTACCCATTTACACCTTCTCTCCCCAAATCTATACTCCCTCATGACATCTATAGAAAGTCCCAATCTACAAGATCATAAGCTTTCTCTAGGTCCAGCTTGATTATTGCTCCCTTCCTTCCCAATCTTCTTAATTCCTCTAAAAATTCATTTTCAATAAAAATCTGATCAGTAATTGTCTCTCTTGAACAAAAATCCCTTGATAATGAGTGATAATATAAGGTAGGACTTTCTTGATTCTCAAGGAGAGCACTTTAAGAATGATTTTGTACAAGCTAGTAATCAAACTAATAGGCTCTCTCTCTCTCCACACCATAAGTATCTCAATCTCTTCCTGGAAACCCTAGCCCTAGATCCATGGACTCTTCCATTGTCGGCTCAAGGTGTCTTTGTCGCTTCATGAGTTCATCTCTTCCCCCAACCTCACTGTCTCCTTCGCCTTTTTCCCAACCAGATGCTGAAAGCTTGAAGGGGACTCTTGAGGCAAGTTGGAGGAAGAGAGGGGATTGGAAAGAAGAAGAGTGGAGGAGACTGGTAGAATCTGGAATCTGATTTGGGGTGAATTCGAGAGTTCAATGAAGAAGGATATGGAAAAAGAAGAAAGGGGTAAGCCGAGTCTATCAGGACAGAAGAAAGAAAAGGAGATAGGGATCCAGGGTAGTGAAGTTTTAGAGCCAGGGATCATCCAGGAAGAAGATGGGCCAGATAAGGTAAGGGTTTATCACACTCTATTGCAGGAAAAATGAAGAGAGAAGGAAAAAAGAAGGAAGTCAGAATGGAAAGATTGAGGTCGGATGTTGAAGGTGATATTGAGTTTAGTGGAAGGGGTGAAAGAAGGAGAAAGCCAAACTGGTGGAAGGGGTGTAAAAGGGCTTGAGACTGATCTATAAAAAAAAAAGGGCTTGAGACTGCGAGGAAAGGGAGAGCTATCAAAGATTTACTTAGAAAGGAAAAGCCAGACATTGCGATGATTCAAGAAAAAAAAATTGATGGAGAATGATGGGAAATGGATAAGAAGCATTTGAAGTTCAATAGGTATTAGGAGGTCTTTCGGTCCTTCTTGCGGGGCCTCGGTAGGAATGGTGACAATGTGGAAGGACGATGTGGTTGAGTCAACAAAGGAATTAATAGGGAGATTCTCGATATCAATGAAATTCAAAAATATCAAGGATGGTTTTATATGGGTACTCACCAATGTTTATGGTCCAAATAGATACCGGGAAAGAAATGAAATGTAGGAGGAATTTTATGCTATTAGGGGTTTATGGGATGAGTCGTGGTGTGTGGCAGGTGATTTTAATGTTGTGAGATTCTCGAAAGAAACAAAGAACAACCAACAAGTCACCACTACTATGAGGAGATTCAATGATTTTATAGACTTGTAAGCTGATAGAAATCCCCCCTATCGCAAGCCCGATTCACTTGGTTGAATTTTCAAGAATTACCCCATTGCTCAAAATTAGACAAATTCCTCTTTAATGAACTTTGGGAATCCCATGTAGGAAACCTGAAACCTGGTGTCAAGAGCTCTACCTAGAGTCACCTCAGATCACTGACCTATTAAGTTAGGTTGAGAAAACTTTGCAAAAGGCCCTACCCCATTGATGGGGATCAGTCCATGCATTATAAGACCTATTCTCGTAAGAAGAAGTCCAACAAACAGGTTCTGATTTGGCATGGAGAAGACTCTTGGGACTTGGACTGATCTGGTCAGGGGTATTTTCGTCATTTTGACCAGCCCAAATGTGGACTTGGGCTATAGCATCTTGTTCCTATAGCTTAGTAGTGCTTGTCGTTCAATTTTTAGATTAATTGCATTAGTAGATAGAAAGTTATCGTGTTTCTTGATGCACAAGACAAAGAGTGGCACTTTTTGTAATTATGGTGAACAGTATTCCGGGCCACACAAGTCACTCTATAAATAGATGTATTCTCTTCCTTTTGAGGCTAATGAATGAATGAGGATTTCTTAAGAGCACTCTTGCTGTATGGAGTGATTCCTACAAACCCTAGAGTGATTCTAGGACCCCTTGGATTTCTACCCTTTCTCCTCTCTTTCTATCTTGTGTTAGTTTGTTCCAGCCCTACTGCATCACCCATTTAGGTTTGAAAACATGTGGCTTACACATCCAAACTTTGTGAGAAATGTGGAGACGTGATGGAAGGAGGAGTTAAGATGAGTGGAATGAAAGGAATGTGATGTATTTAGCAAAATGATCTTAAAGGTTAGAAAGTTGGAAGAGAGAGGGTCCCAATCACCCATCTACAGTTTGTTGATGATATTACACTTTCTGTGAGGGTGGAAAGCAAATTTTGGTAAGGAATTTGAAGAATTTGGTGAAGAAGTTTGAGCTTACCTCTAGTCTGAAAATCAACCTTGAAAAGAGTTGCATAACAAGAATTAACATAGAGGAAGAGGAACTGAACTTTGTTGCAGATATTATAGAGTGTCCTATTGCTAGTTGGCCTCTGACCTACCTAAGACTTCCTCTAGGTGCAAACCCTAAGGAGAGCAAATTCTGGAACTCCATAGTGGAGAGATGTGCAAAGAAACTAGCAACTTGGAAGAGGAATTATGCATCTTTGGGAGGAAGGATTACTCTGATTAAATCCATGCTTGCTAAACTTCCAATCTATTTCCTATCAGTTTTTAGAATCCCCCAGAAAGAAGCAAAACAAAAAAATTGAGAAGATTATAAGGGATTTTTTGGGGGAGCCAAGCGATGGAAAGAAGGATCATCTGGTTAAGTGGGAGGTTGTGTGTTGGAAAGGGACAAATTGTGGCATGAACTAATAGCTAGCATAAATGGAAGGTTGGAAAATGGTTAGGATGCAGGTGTATCTACTAGAGCTACTCTAGCCTCGCCTTGTAAAGCGGTTCACAGCATTCTACCTCACTTTCTTCATTTCGTCAGGTATGATGTTTGCTTTGGGGCTTCTATTACATTCTGGGGTGATACTTGGGTTGGTTCTTGTCCGTTAATGAAGCTCTTCCCCTCCTTATACTCGGTTTCTTTGTACAAAAATGAGTGTGTCAAGATTTTTTGCTCCTCCAATACATCCTATGGGACTTAATTGGGGCTTTGATTTCCATAGATGGCTTAGGGATAACAAACTTTATGATTGTACCAATCTTCTACAACTCCTTCAGGATGTTTGCTTGGATCCTGGTAAACCTTGCTAAACAGTGTATGCCTTAGCTCCAATCAGATTGATGTACATTATAACATTTATTGTAAATGAATAAAGTACATATTTGATTCATGTTATTGTGGTNGTGTTAGTTTTTTCCAGCCCTACTGCATCAGTTTGGTATCAGAGCGTCAAGTTTCAAATGGCTCATTACCATGGTAGAAACATGAGAGGAAGATTAAGTGAACAARMTAAAGAAGAGYTGTTGCTTGCACTTATTAATCGAGTGGACATCCTAGAAGCTCAAGTCAAAGTGTTGATGGAAGAACAAGAAGAGAAAAACAGCACTGGTGTTCCACATGGAGGAGATGAAGCAGAGGGTTCTAACACCAATAACCCTACTGGTCCACATGCGAACCACCCTAAGGTCTCGAACTCTACAAACTCAAGGTACTTTAAATGATTTATATGATGAGTTGGTGGAGCATTCTAAGACTAATATAGATGACTATCAGGATGACATTACTAGTAAAGTGAAGATAGAAGTTCCTAGTTTTAGAGGTGATATCAATCCACGAGTTTTCTCCAATTGATTGGCAGAACTAGAAGAATACTTTGATTGGTTTGATATGTCAGATGAAAGACGGGTTAGATTTGCTAAACTTAAACTTGCAGACCATGCAAAAGTATGGTGGAGTGTGGAGCATAGATTACAGAATATGGGTAAGCGTCCTATCACCCGTTTTGGAAGATATGAAGCATTACTTGGAGGAGAAATATTTGCCTAATGACTTCCAAGATGCTCTTCAAGATAAGATGATGACATTGAGACAAGGCAGCTTATCTGTGTCTGAGTACATGAAGAAGTTTGATGAAGTACATGCAGAAGTTTGATGAGTTTACTATTAGATGTCAGTCTACAGAAAGTGAGAAGCAAAAATTAGCCCGATTTCGGAATGGTTTAAGGGCTGATATTCGAAGAAATGATGGCTGCACGAGTTTATGATGTAGATGATGCTTTTCAGATGGCTCTTAAAATAGAGAAGAGCTTGAAGCAAGTGAATAGTAGGAGGTTTGGTATTCAAGTAATGTGGTTTCAATAAGGTCTAATGGTTCCAAGTATCAGGAAGCAGATAACAAGGGGAAGAACATCATGATTGATGCTAATAAAAGGGGAACAACAGAAAATACTTGTTTCAAGTGTGGTCGAAAGGGCCACTATGCATTTCAATGCCCTAATAAAAATCTACACATATGGTGTGAGAAGGAAGGACAAGTGAAAGATGATGAAGGAGGCCTTGGTGAAGAGGAGTACACTGGGTCTGAACATGAAGAAGAAGATGACAGCAATCTTGTTGGAGTTGTTAGACGCATTTTAGCATCCTCTAAAGAAGAAAAGAAAGAAGATTGGCTTCGTACAGCGATCTTCCTCACCTTTGTCAAGAGCGGAAACAAACTTTGCAAGCTAATAATTGATGGTGGTAGCAGCATGAATGTGGTTTCTGCAGCAACTATTGAAAGGCTCAATCTAGTTGCACAACCTCATCATCAACCATACAAGATTGCTTGGTTAAACAAGATGACACTTCAGGTAGAACAAGGAACTCTAGTTTCTATTTCCTATGGGTCTTATGTTGATGATATATGGTGTGATGTTATTCCTATGAATGTTACACATATTCTATAGGTCGACCATGGCTTTACGATAGGGATGTATACTATTGTGGGAAAGAGAATACATATTACTTTCTATTTAATGGAAAGAGAATTGTTATGAAACCTATGTCACCTGATGAGATCAAGAAGCGAACTAAGGCCCCTCAAAAGGCAGCTCCAGCCCAGAAACAAGTAGTTGAACAAAAGAAGCAACCTCTCTTGCTGTCCAATAAGCAATTTGGGGAGGAAAGCAAAGAATCAGACCTTATTTATGCCCTAATAGTGAAAGAAGTGAATAAACCAGCACATGCCCCTATTTCAAAGGTGCCGAAAGAGGTTAAAGACTCGTTGGCTGATTTTTCAGATTTGATCCCAGAAGAGTTGCCTGATGAATTACCACCTCTACGTGATGTCCAACATACAATAGACTTGATTCCCGAGTCTCAACTACCTAATTTGCCTACACACCGGATGAATCCCATAGAATATGCTGAGTTGAAGAGGCAAGTGGATGATCTACTGAAGAAGGGCTTCATTAGAGAGAGTCTCAACGCATGTGTTGTACCGACTCGACTCACTCCCAAGAAGGATGGCTCATGGAGGATGTGCGTTGATAGCAGAGAAATCAACAAGATTACAATCAAGTACCGGTTCCCTATTCCACGCTTAGATGACATCCTCGATATGATGAGCGGAGCTACAATTTTCTCCAAAATTGATCTTAGAAGCGGATATCACCAAATTAGGATTCGACTTGGAGATGAAGGCCAACAAACAAGTTCTGATTTGGCATGGAGAAGACTCTTGGGACTTGGACTGATCTGGTCAGGGGTATTTTCGTCATTTTGACCA
>NW_010729242.1:764126-785368 GCF_000365185.1 Nelumbo nucifera | reverse complement strand
ATATACATATATATATTATGGTTTCGAAATGCTTGCAAAAGGTTTTAATTCCCAGAATCCATGTGAGTAGAGAGTGCAGCACTGTTCCTTGCAGCCGAGGGAGAGGTCCTCTCTTGTCGAGCAGTGTTTGATCATTATGGGCTGAGAGGTTAAGTGTAAGACCATTGAAGGTAATACCTGATGGGCTAATCTTGCATCTGCCGACAGTCCCTGGGTTTTTATAAGGTGGCTTGGCTCAGGGACCACTTAGTGTAAGTGTTGGGCCCATTAAGAGCCCATGAGATGGGCTCAGAGGGTTAACTATCCATAACAATGTATTCGGCCAAACCTTGTAACAGAGGCTGGGCTGAACCCATGTGGCTGATGTGTAGATCAAGGTTTGGTTCCCACGCCATACAAAGAAGCCCAGCTGGGCAGCAGTTTGGAAAGCCACTGAGCACATAAGACTTATTGGGCCTAAAGCCCATTTCGAACTGGTTTAGTGAGACTAATTAAAGAGGGGCGGATCTGGGATTTGGATTAACAGATAGGATAGGGTCTTACCCTATCCACTCAGAGAGTCTAGATCCAAATAGAGATTTGGATCTGGAAACCTCCAAATAAGATTAGGAGAGAGTTGATCTAATCTGCAGATAACATAAGGATTCATCCTTATCACTTAAAGAGAGTCTAGATTCAAATAAGGGTTTGAATCAGGAAACCCCTAATAGGATTAGGAGCTGATCTCTTTAAATCTATAAAAGGAGGAGGGGGCGAACCCTTCAGTTCATTCAAAAACATCTCATCCCAGAGATCAGATCTCAGATCACACAGAGAGAAGACAGCAACAGTGTGACTGCGCCATCTTCTCCCTGCGTTCTCCTCCAGTTTCCGCCACCTGCTAGTTCGATCTCCTGTTTTGTAGAAGCGATCAAGAATAGTTCTTGATATCAACCTTTGGAGAAAGGCTAATCTGAAGTCGTGCTCACAGCCTCCATCGAATCCTTGCTGAAGGGTTCGGTTCTTGGGAAGAACACTGTTGATTCTGCTCCACCCTACACTGTGTCATCTTCAATGGGAGCAGTCTTTGGAGATTTTCTTTGGGCGTGAATACCTTCATTGGAGGATATTGTTTCTTCATATCAGGTATCACCCTCTCCTACCTTTTGGTTTCAGATCTGGTTCGGTTCTTAGTTCAAGATTGATCCTTGAAAATGCAGATTTTCTAAAACAGGGAAAGTGATTCCCAGATGGGAGAGAGAAATTTTTGAAATTTCGCCCAACCTACCTGCAGGGTTCGGCCATCCATATGATGGATCTCTCATTCCATCACCTAACAAGCATATTTGGGCCCCCAACCCTAAGGATTTGTTTACTTGTGCTTCTTTGTCCAAGACCTTTTGTGACTCCTTAGTTTCTTCCTTTCCCTTAAAAGAGTTTTGATGTAGACCCATCCCACCTAGAGTAAGAGCCTTTTGTTGGGAAGTAATTCACGGGAAGAAAAATACTATGGACTTGCTAAAAAATAGAAGACCTAAGTCCTATCTTTTTCTTAATTGGTGTCTTGTGCAAATCTAGTAATGAGAGTTGATATTTGGCTTTGGTTTATTTCTTTGATTGGATGCAGGTGAACTTTACCAACAGAGGTTAATATGTTATTTGATCACGCCTTGCTTACTTGGCCAAAGAAGAGGAGGATAATGTGGAGATGTGTTAAAGCAGCCTTGATTTGGACCATCTAGGAAGAGAGGAATGCAAGATTTCTAAGAGAAGGAGAGAAGCAAGGAAGAAATCAGGACTTGTGTGATGGTTAGGGTGATCCATTGGATCAAGACTCTGGAGGTGTTTTCCCCGTTTTCTTTTGATGATATTTGGAGGAATTGGGAAGTAGTTGCTAAAATCTCTAAGAGAAAGGACAGAGTGGAAATGGAGGTTGTCTGGGTACCACCATTTGAAGGATTTGTTAAACTGAACTTTGATGGGAAAAACCAAGGTAAGCCAGGCACTTCCAGAATAGGAAGGGTATTGTGAGATGGAGAAGGTAAACTTATAGCACTATTTTTTGGCCCTGCAGGTATGGGTGACTCGCTCAAAGCGGAACTGCTTGTTGCAATTCAAGGGGTGCAGATAGTTAGTGAGCTAAACTTGGCAAATGTGGTGATTTAAGGGGATTCAAAAATGGTGGTAGAAAGGCTAAAGAATCCAAAGTCTATAATCTGGTGCTATCGGAATGAAGTGAAAAAATTTACATGGCTAACCAGGAATATTAACATCAGGATGGGTGAGGAGGATCAGAAAATGGGATGGCAGATGCCAGATGCTTTGGCTAAGCAAGGGGTGAACAGGTCTATTCTATTCAGGGCACACTTGTATGTCTTTCTTTTTGTATGAGAGGTAGCAACTCGTGCCTCTCTATGGGATGCTTGCTTGTAAAGATATGACATAAAGTTTAATAATAAAATTCAAGTTATTTATAAAAAAAAAAATGATGATTCAATAACTGGCTTACTATTTTTATACTATTCACTAAGTTACTATAATTCAAAAGAAAAACTAAAATGCATATAACTACAAAAGAATATTCTCAAATTAATCAAAACATATAGAAACAAAAAACAAAAGTCAAAATGACAAGTAATTGACATATTTAATGAAGAGAAGATGGCCAAAAGACTAAAATAGAGAGAAAGAGAAAGAAACCAGTATAGTCTCTCAATTTTCTACTATTTGATTTATGCAGTTCTTTGATATGGTCTTTCAAGTCTTAAATGCGCAGTTATTTTTATTCTAATGATTCCTTGAAGGTTTAATAATTAATTCCATATTTCTAGAAAGTTTTCCTGATTTTTTAGATTTTCTAAATATCTAGTGATATTAGCAAAATATCTCTAAAACTTCGCCATCTCTACATGCGGGAATATCCATCAATATCAAAATTGCGAACCATGGTTGGTGGAACTTGTGTTGTATCAGCTTGCAATTCTTGAATCAACTCATAAAATTAAAAGAGAAAAAGAATCTCGAATTGAACTTGTAAAGTTATGGTTTATTTCTTTTTTTTTTTCATTGAAAAATAGTTATGGTTTATTTCCTTGCTAAGATTTTCTGCTATACCAACACATTTGTACCTTACACCTGAATTTCTTCAATTTGTTACACCACTATATCTTCTTGATCATTGACCCAACCTCAAATTGATTATTAATCCTGGAACCTTCTTCAACAATTTCCATCTGTTCTAGGTAGTAGCCAATTCTTTCTTGATTGCAGCCCTTAGCCCATTCTTGAGAGGAGTTAAATTTCTTCTATCACTCTCTTTAGTGTTGCATCTAATAGTTACTTCATCAAACTATATATTGAACTATAGATCATGCTTCTTGCTTGAGATTAGTTAACTCATATTGATCATCCTGAATGTCCAGTTGAATGTACTTTTCTTGCAAATGCCTCTTCCTCTCTTCCCATGTAGTAATAGGATCATCACCTCTATTCTCCAGACATTGCTCAAGTGTTCTGCACCATTCTTTAAGCATGTCCTGTGAGCCTTGCACTTGCAAATCTAAAACTCTTTTTATCAAATATATTGTCAATCAAAATATTCCTCCAATTCTGAAACCCAATCAAAGAATACCCGTGAGTCATTATCTCCCTCGAAATCTGGTATGCCCCTTTCTCTTTAAACATTCTTGAAAACTTTACCCCTGTAGTCAACATTATTAGATCTATTTTCTTCCACCACCTTCTCAAACTCAACTAGAGAGCTTAGATATACAGTTCAATAAACTGATTATTATTGATTAGAGACATAACATTGTTTAGAAGACACCCTAAAACTATAGACTCAGTCACTCTGAAAACATAGTGAATAACTATTAGTTCTCATACCAAAATGATGTAGGACCAATAGCTCTGACACTAACTAATAGGACCATCCACTCTAACACCAAATTGATATACGACTTAAATGGTCAAAGGATGAGTTTAGGTGGTTAGGATGGGTTTAGGGGTGTGATTTAGGAAAGAAAACACATAAAACTTATGTTAGAAAAGGTCTAGGGGTTTAATCACAAGGGTTAAAAACTTCAAAATAGGGAAAATAGGTCTAAGATAGGAATTTTTTAATGAAATTCCATTGGTAGGCTCAGAATTGATAGCTTTAGCAGGTAACAAGCTGCCAGATTCAGAGTACATTAGCCACAAAAGGATGAAAATTTGAAAACTAATATAGGGTTCTAGGAGGTTTTTTTTTTTTTTTTCGAAACATTAACATCAAAACTTCTTCAAAAATGTTTCTTTAATTAGTTCTTTCTACAGATCCAACAACCTTGAAACTGTAGCCCGTTTTAATACAAACAGTTGTAACAAGGACTAAACAGAGATTTTCGTAACTACAAACTATGAGGAGCATATCACCGCACATGGGTTCTAGGAGGAATTTTGGGATGATATTTGGAGGAAAAAAAAAAGGATGTAAGGGGGGGATCAGAGATCGTTTGGCACAAAAAAAGGCTAGACTGGGAATTTTTAGGTTTTTGATGAAAATAGTAGAAAAACTCGCTTAGCTCAATTTTAATATTCTAAGAATGTTCAATGAATGCCCTTGATGAAGAATTTGTGGCTGTTGGCAGATGTAATGGCTTCTTAAAATAAAGGAGAGAAACCCCATATCCACTAAACATGGTACCTAGAATCAATTTAGGTCATGGAAATCAATAATCATAAATAGCATAAGCTTTAACTCATTTAAGATCTCAAATGAACTTCACCTATTCAACATACCCACGTTTTTGCACATTACATGTATATATAGACACCATTGGGGTGACAAATCCTATAAGAACTAGAAGAAAAAAAAAACAAAAACTTACAGAATTGCCAGTATCATAACAAAACAAAATTAATAAACCAAAGACTGAAATTTTAAACACAAGTAGAATATAACTAAACAAATCAAACTACTAGGCCAGACCTCATAGATAAAATGCAAAATGACCAACCCTCAATGTCTAAAATATAAAAATAGACACAAATTTCAAAAAACTCCAGTTTTGTTTCTTTCATTCATGGATCGTTTTTATACTGCTGTTTCTGCTGATTTTCCCAATTATTTAATCCCTTTTAACCTCATTAGCTATGAAGATAACAGGATACATGCCTTCCCAGTTTTTGTGTCCACCACAGTTGAAATATGAAGGCGGGGAAGGGCAATTCCTCTGAGATAATCACATTCCTGCAAGGATCATAACATTATTCTGTGAGACTACGCCTTTTGAAGAAGAGAACAGCACCTGAGAAGCATGTCTTTGCATTTTGAACAGCAAAATAATATCTGAAATGTATTATCCATTTCAAGGATACAGTAAAAGGAACCCATAAATCTAGCACTCCTTAATTGTTTTATATTTTGTAACAAAAGTAAAAGAGAGAATTCATGAAAAGAAAAGGCTTTACAAATAGTAAAAGAGGACACCCTTAGAAAAAATTTAAAATTTCTACAAAAAGAGAACATACAAAAAAAAACACAAAAAGAAACTAAACAACCTCTACATCTGAACCAAGTTTAGTTTGAAAATTCAATCAATACTTTTGTTTTTTATCAAAGGTAAAGTAAGAGATTTTATTGATAATAGAGGAAAATATTACAACAGCTTCCCGGTGCACCAGGAAAAAGGACAGCTTACAAATCCCATATAGATTGAGAGCAAAGCAGCAATACATTCTGATGCTTAAACTCTGGGTTTACAGATAGCCAAGAAACAAGTTTATTCACTATAAGCTGTATTAGGTCCTCTGGATTTCTCACTTCGTTACAGAAAATTTGATTATTTCTCTCTGACCAAAAAGACACTAATACAGCTGCAGGAATTGTTTTCCAGATCAGTTTCCCCTTTTTCTTCAGTCCAGGCAGTTTCCAGCAGCAAAAAAAATCCTTCATCAGGCGGAACCCAGTTTATACCAGCAGCCTTGAGGAAAAGTTCCCAAATTCTAGCAGAGATAGAACAGTGAATACTAACTAAGATGGTCCACTGTCTCAGGCAGGAGCCCACACAAGCCACAGTTCATACCTGAACTCTGTATTCCATCACTATCCAAGTTGATTCTTTTAACATCCTCAAATTCTTGGCATAGTTGTCAAGGCGATGCCTAGGTGACAAGGTGCCCTTTGAGGCTCGCCAAGCAGTTTTGTACTATGTATTATAAAATACTTTTTTATTCTTTATTTTTTGACATTATTATAATTCGGCCTGCCCTTGAGTTCTGTTAGTCTGATAACAGCCAAGAAGAGAGGAGAAGAAAGAAGAAAGAAAGAGAGAGAGAGAGAGAAAAGGAGAAGAAAAGTCTGGTTCGAATGAGAGAAAAAATTACCTCTCCCATTCGGCCAGATATGTTTTATATTACTAACACAATGGAAAAGACACATGTGCCCCTACTTAAGTGAAGAACACTAGTTCTAACATAATATTGCACATCAGCAACCTCAACATTAAGTATAAAGACAGAAATACTCCTACATACTCAACACTAACAATAATTATAAAATAGGCACTATTAAACTAAAATATTCATTTTGTGTGTTTATATACTAATTTTTTTTATTATTTTCTTATTTCTTAGGGTTTAATCAATACATACATTGCTAAATGCGGTATTGAACCATCAAAGACTTTAAAACCTGAACCAAGGAAGAACTTAAAATTTTGTCTAATCAACACATTTTCTACTACTACTTTTTTTTCTTCTATTCCTATAACAAAAATAAGGGTTCAGCCCTTATATTTTTTTAATGTTCTTTTCCTTCTTTTTCTTCTTCTCATTAATATGTTGATTTTCTTTACTTTAACATCAACTCTATACTTTTCTTATGAAAATTATGAATAAATATTAAGGAAATATGATTATGGTACCTAGAGAACTACCCTAGGATCTATGTCTTCTACATAAAAAAATTCATCGACGCCTAGGCGACTAGGCTACTAGGTGCCCCCCTATCGCCTAGCCTCGCCTTGGTACCTTGAAAACTATGATTCTTGGTAAGCCATCACCCAATCCAACAAGCAAGAAAATAAGTGGATATCTAAAGTCCATCAAATATGTGGATACCTCTTCCACATTTTAGTAGAACATGTGTTTGAAAAACACAAGAAACCCATCAAATATGACTAAACACATCAAGAATAACTAAAAGCACAGAAATTGCTCATACCTCCATACTCAAAAAATTGTGAAGAACAATTATTCGTGGTGACCAACTGATTACTTCAGGTTTGACCTACAACAACAAAAAAAGGTACAAACAAGATAAGTGGATATCTAAAGTCAAAAAAGGAATCATATAAAGAAGTGCATATGCCAAATTCATAGCATCTTGATGATCACCAAAGCCGAAATCTACAGATGATTCAGCATCTACCACTCTTAAATAATACAATAGAAGAAAGGAAATATTCCCTTGCACATAGCTCTAAAAGCATCCTATTCATCTCTTCTGAACCCCTGCATATAGGATCATTTCATTGCCTTCTTTGCAGGTGGACGATTCCTTCTAGTGTGTCAAATCATTTTGCACCTTCAGTTTTCAGCTGGCTAAAGAAGAGGGGGAGGATTATGTGGAAAAGTACTAGCATTGCAACAATTTGGATAATATGGGAGGAAAGAAATGCTCGAATCATCAACAAGGAAGAAAGAATCTTAGAAGCAATAATTGAATGCATCCCCATTACAGTGTCTCATTGGACTAAATCTTTGGAAAGCTTCTCAACCATTTTGGTAGATGGCATCATAACAAAATGGAGAGAAGTGGTGGGGACTATAAAAAAAATACATTGATTTGCAAAAGCTACACTCCCCCAATTGAAAGGTTTATCAAGCTCAACTTTGATGGCAGAAATAGGGGAAATCCAGGCCCTTCAGGGATTGGAGGCATCTTTAGGTATGAAAGAGGGACTTATGGTGGCACTATTTTCAGGACCGATTGGAGTGGGGTATTCTCTAAGGGCAGAGTTCATGGATGTTATGGAAGGGGTACAAAGGGCAAGAAGGATGAATGTCAACAAACTAATTATTGAGGGGGATTCAAAGCTAGTGATGGAGTGGCTACAAAATGAGGAAGCATCTCTTTGGCAGTATAGAAACAAGGTAAAAAAGTCTTTATGACTAAAGAAATGGAAGTCAGATTCCAATGGGTTCAGAGGACAGCTAACAGTATGTGTTAGGAACCTACCTAACTTAGGGCACTTCGAGGGAGCCAACCTCCTGAATTCATTGGAAGGAGAGAGAGAGAGAGAGAGAGAGAGAGAGAGAGAGAGAGAGAGATTATGCCGAAAGAATTATTGTCTTATTTCTCTTTGTGCTTCACTACTTATACTGTTAACAATCTTTGATTTCTTTCTGTTACAGCTGTTGCAAGTGGACAATTAGTTGTGCTGATGTGGCCTCCTCTTGTAAAACTAATTAACTGCTTTCTGTTGGTCTGTTTCAGTAGTCTTTACAATCCCCCCCTCCTTTAGAGCAACCTTGCCCTCAAGGTCTAATGTGGGAAAATTTGATTGCAGATCTAAGTAGGATTCCCAGGTTGCATCCTCTTCTGGGAGTTTAAACCAAACAACTAATGCTTCTGGTATGACTCTTCCACCCCGGCGCACCCATCTGAAATCAATGATGCGGGCTGGCTCAGTCTGCACTTGTCCTTCTGAAAATGTGGGAAGGGTCGCACTTGTAATGACTCCTGGCTTCGGCCCTTTCTTCAGTAAGGAGATATGGAATACAGGGTGCAGTTTTGATGTTGTCGGAAGGTCCACCTTGTAGGCCGCTGACCCTATTCTCTCAAGGATTTTAAATGGTCCAAAATAGCGCGGGCTGAGTTTGTTCCACTGTCGGCTTGCAACTAAAATCTGTCTGAAAGGTTGTAATTTGAGAAACACCCAATCACCGACTTCATATTGGACATTCTTGTGATGTTTATCATAGGTGTGCTTCATCCATTGTTGTGCCGGTAAGAGATGATGTCTCAGTTCCTTTAACACCTCATCTAGTTGCGTCAGCTGTTCTTCTAAGGCCGCTACTATGGTGGTCCCTTTTTCATAAGGAAGTAGAGGGGGAGGCTCCCGACCATATAGAGCTCTAAAGGGTGTCATCCCAGCGGCGCTATGGAAAGTGGTGTTGTACCACCATTCAGCCCAGTGGATCCACTTCACCCATTGTCTTGGTCGGTCTCCCGCGAAGCACCTCAGATATGTTTCGAGACTCTTGTTAACCGCCTCTGTCTATCCATCAGATTGGGGGTGGTAGATAGTTGACTTGAAGAGTTTAACCTCGTGGAGGCAAAAAAGCTCAGCCCAGAAACGACTCATAAAAATAGGGTCCCTGTCTGATACAATTGAGCTGGGGAGCCCGTGTAGGCGCACAATTTCCCGGAGTTCATCAAGCAACTCATCAATGACCGGTATTGGAAATCGGTCTTTAATGGTGATATTGTTAAGGGCTCTGTAATCAATACAAAATCACCACGTCCCATCCTTCTTTTTGACTAATAATACTGGTGAAGAGAATGGGCTATGATTGGGCTGTATTATCCCTTGCTTAAGCATATCTTGAACTTGCTTCTCAATTTCAAATTTTTGAAAGTAAGGGTATTGGTAGGGTCTTACATTGGTTGGGGCAGCTCCCGGCATGAGGGGGATGCGGTGGTCATGCTCCCGACGTGGTGGAAGTTCTTGGGGTTCTTCAAACATGCTGCCATATTGCTGAAGAAGTTGTTGCAGGCGGCTTTGGAAGTCTCTAGGCCCATTTGGGCTGCTGTTAGCTAAAGATGGGCTGGTCCAATTTGAGTCCATGTGCATGAATATGGGCTGATCCGGATCTTCTATTTGCTTTGTTAATGTTGCAAGACTGATGGGCCTTGGACCCTTGCATGTTTGCCCTTGTAGATGGACTGTAGAGTTCCCTGATGTGAAGTCCATGGTGAGACAGGCCCAATCATAGATCACGGGCCCTAGCTATCTTAACCATTGAATGCCTAGCACCACGTCCGCTCCACTGAGATGAAGAGGATATAGGTCCACCGCAAATTGGTGATCCTGAACCTTTAGTGGTAAGCCCATGCAAATGCTATTGCAAGATAGGCTATTATCGTTGGCCACATGAACTGTAAAATCCGTTGTTGGTTGAACTGGGAGTCCCATTTTATCCACCAAGACTTGAGTTATGAAGTTAAGGGAACTACCATTGTCTATGAGGATTGACACTTGTCGTCCCTGGATTAGCCCTGCAACTCTCATTGTTTGAGGGGACGCAAGTCCTATAAGGGCTTGTAGAGATATTTCAGGTGTGCCATTGGGTTGTATTTCCCACCCTAGGTTAGATTCCCTGCAACCGGTGAGGTCGTCTTCCTCTTCGGATTCTGTTTGGAGGAGAAATGCTTGTTGTTTCTTGCATCGATGGCCCGGCCCGAATTTCTCTTCGCAATTGTAATAGAGTCCTTTATCTCTGTGAGCTTGCATCTTTGCCCAGGTCAGCCGTTTGAAAGGAACCAATGGGCCTGGGCCCAGTATTCCTTCCTCCTTGTCTGGTGTTGTCGTCCTAGTTCCTGGACCCCATGGCCGTTGCACCTTTCTTGCTCAAGCGAACTTATCCTCGTACAATCTTGCTAGTGTTGCTGCATTTATGACCGAAGTGGGCGGCATCGCCTTCACTTCCAGTCGCAGATCTTCTTTTAGGCCGCCAACGAAGATTCCCACCAACGCCTTCTCCGTCCACCCTTGGACTCTCACGGCCAGCTTTTCGAACTCCATCTGGTAATCTTTAACTGATCCCACCTGTCGTAGCTTTGCCAAACTCTCATCATGATCTTCGAACCCAAACGATCCAAAACGGATAGTCATGGCATCAGTGAAGTCAGCCCAAGTTTGACGAGGGTGCCCCCGTCGATACCATTGAAACCAGAGGATAGCTTCCCCTTCAAGATGCGCAGAAGCCAGAGCTACTCTGTCTTGCCCAAGTGTCTCATGGTAATCGAAGTACCATTCGGCTCTGAGAATCCAGGGAGTTGGGTCGCCGCCTGAGAAGATGGGGAAATCGATTTTGGCTGCTCTCGTTTCCGTCGGCCCTGTTCTGCGGTTGTTTTCATTGTTGCGCTCTTCTTGGCTTCCTCTGTCGTTGTTCGTTGCCACCTACTCCAGCCGATTGAGGAGAGTAGTGAAACCTTCCTTCATTTCTTTGAGATCTGAAGACATTCGATGGATCTCTACCTCCATCTGATCCACTCGGGTGTCTACTGACGTGTTTCTTGTGTTGGTCATGCTAGCTCTGATACCAACTTGTTAGGAACCTGCCTAACTCAGGGCTCTTCGAGGGAGCCAACCTCCTGAATTCGTTGGAAGGAGAGAGAGAGAGAGAGAGAAAGAGAGTAATGCCAAAAGAATTACTGTCTTATTTCTCTTTGTGCTTCACTACTTATACTGTTTACAGTCTTTGAATTCTTTTTGTTACAGCTGTTGCAAGTGGACGATTAGTTGTGCTAATGTGGCCTCCTCTTGTAAAACTGATTAACTGCTTTCTGTTGGTCTGTTCTAATAGTCTTTACAGTATGGTAGATGTATTAGCCATGCAAGAGGTGGGGAGGGATGTAACTTATACATTTTCATTTGCTTTAATAAAATCATTGGTTATTAAAAAAAAAGTGATAGTGACTTTTCCTTATTCCTTTGTCATTGTAACAGTGGCCTCACCTTATTCCTTATTCTGATCACTGAAAGAGCCAACAAACTACCAAAATGAAGCACCTAAGTCTTCAAAAAACAATCTTCCAAATAACAAACTTCACAAAAACCAACCCCACTTCAAGAAAAAACAAAGAGAGAAATTCTCAACTTATGCCAAATACCCAGCAACCTGAGGGGGAAACAGCCAAGAACAAAAAGAAAAGAAAAAAAAAACAAAAACACTACTTCCTTTATCACTTTGGAACATGCTGAACCTGGGACCTCTCCTCTACCATTATTGTCCTTACTTCCACCCTTTTCCCTGTTTCAGGATCTTTATGACCATTCCTCCTGCCTTCCTTATCTTCCAGAACATCCTAATCTAGCTTCTTCTTCATTAACTTGAACCACACCGAATTCAGTTTCAAACCCACTACTACTGTTTGTTAATCTAATTCCAATTTCTTCAATTGTAAACAAATCAATTTCCTTCAATTTTTCTCACTCACTTTTTCTTTTTTTTTTATAACAGAAATTCATTAGCTTCATAAAAAATTAGATACAGCAATCCAGAGAGAGCTAAAATGGCTTAACTCTTTGATCCCTTCCTATCCCCTACTTTGCCAAAGCATCTGCAAACACATTTTCTGTTCTTTTCCCCCACTGAAATTGGATGTCCAGCCCCCTAGTTAGCCATTTGATTTCCCTTCTTTCATTAGCAAAATTCCAAAGTCTGCTTTCCTTCTCTAACCAGCTTAACACCAACTTTGAGTCCCCTTGAAACAATTAACTCCGGTATATTCAGTTCCTAACTCTTTCTAATACCCTCCAGTACAGCATAGATCTCAGCTTTAAGAGAGTCCCCAACCCCAATGGAACCTGAATACATTGCAATCACCTTCCCGTCCTCATCTCTGAAGACACCTCCTACACCTGAAGGACCTAGACTGCCCTCACTACTTCCATCAAAATTTAGCTTTATAAATCCACTGCCAAGTGGTGACCACACGGGAGAAACAGAAAATCGAGCATGAGCAAAATTAGCCACCTCCGCCCAGCTGTTCAGCAACTTATCCGTAGAAACATCACCAAACAGCTCCAACTGCTCCGCAAATTTTAGCTAGTGCACCAATCTAACTTTTTTTACTTCAATAATACATTATTCACTTCTTTCCTTTTCAGAATTCCTTTCCTCCCATAGAGTCCAGCAAATAGCAGCCCTTACACATCTCCGCGTAATCCTTCCCCTTTTCTTTGGCCATCTAAGGAACGAAGAGCTAAACAAGCTTTGAATGTTTGACGGAGGAGTCCACCTGCAACCAAATAGAGAAAGAAACCTGTCCCAAATTACAGAAGCAAAAGGGCAAGAAATTAATAAATGGTAGGAGCTTCCACCATTAGACATGCAAAGAATGCACCAACTCAGAGACAAGCACCAAAAAAGACCTTTTTCTTTGGAGTAAGTCACTGGTGTTGCATCTTTCAAAGGTTTCCCAACAGAAAGCTCCAATCCTCAGAGGAATCAGCTCACCCAAAACTTTACTAGAAAATTTTGTGCAAGGTTACTAATTGCATGCAAGAGGGACTTAAAGAAGGAAGCACAAGAGAATGTCCAGGAGGGAGCTAGAGTCCATAGTCTCTTATCCCTCTCAGAGTGATCCAACACCACCCCATTTAAGATCTGAATCAGATTCATTACATTTTCAGCTTCCAAATCCCTTAGGCCTCTCCTAAGCCCCAGATCCCAATCAAACCCAAAGTTAGACTGAGAAGGAACCAGAAAACTAGACACAACCTTGCCTTTATACCGGGAAAGTGAAAATAGGGAAGGAAATTGGTTTGTTGAAGGTAAATCACCCACCTAAATGTGCTCCCAAAATTTTACATGATTCCCAGAGCAAAGGTCATATACCTGATGTGTTGCACAAAAGAAGGTAGAATGGCATGTATGGATTTCCAAGAAGATGCTCCAATTGACCTTAACAAAGACCTGGTGTCCCAGCCATCCTCTGCCCAACCATGAATACTCAAAATTACCCTAGTCCACAACTTCCCCCTCACCTTCCAACCTCCATAGTCATTTTCCTAACAAAGCTTCATCTTTCTTTCGAATGTTACCTAATCCTAACCCTCCACCAGCCCTACTTTTAGAAACCAATTCCCAGTTAACCCTATGATCCTTCCTCTCCTCCCCTGGTTCCCACAAGAAGTGCTTCATCAACTTTTCCAAAATTCTACTTTTCACAGAATTCTAAAAACTGATAAGTAATACACAGGCAAACTAGCCAATGTGGACTTAACCAATGTGATTCTACCACCCAGAGATAAGTAATTCTTCTTCCAAGAGGCTAACTTCTTTTGAAATCTATCAATTACAAGGCACCAAAAACTCTCTTTCCTCGGGCTATCCCCTAGGGGCATCCCCAAATAATTCATAGACCATTGAAACACCACATACCCCAAACCATCAGCCCTTTCCCTTATAGTTCTCTCTTCCATATTAATCCCCACCACACAACTCTTATCAAAATTCACCTTCATATTTGACATTTGCTCAAACACTTGGATCACCAATTTCAAATTTCTAGCCCATCTCACATCCTCCCCCTCACAAAACAAAATTGTATCATCAGCAAACTGTAAGTGGGTAACAGGTATACTATCTTTTCCAACCCTCCACCCCCTCACAAGACTTCTAGATTTTGCTCTCTCAATTAACCTCTCCAACACTTCTGCAATCAAGGTAAAAAGAAAAGGAGAGAGGGGGTCCCCTTGTCTAATTCTCCTAATAGTTGAAAAATGATCCACTATAGTTCCACTCACTAGGATGGAATAATGACAAGTCTCAATACAACCTAGTATCCATTTGCACCATTTCTCCTAGAGCCAAAGCAATCCAACACTTACATCAGAAAAGACCAATCAACCATGTCATAGGCCGTCTCTAGGTCCAACTTGCACACAATCCCTTTCTTCCTTGTTCTCCTCAAATCCTCCACACATTCATTGGTAATTAAAATTTGAT
Source organism: Nelumbo nucifera (assembly GCF_000365185.1). The sequence goes on along the minus strand of NW_010729242.1, from coordinate 770,665 downwards.
CCACAACCAAAATCTATCTATTTCCCACAAAAGCTCCTTGATTCTATGAAATTAGATCCAGAAGCACCTCTCTGATTCTTCTTGACAGGACCTTAGCAATTATCTTATACAAGCTATTAACCAAACTGATGGGCCTAAAGTCTCTTGGTTAACTTGCTCCCACATTCTTTGGGACCAAAGCAATAAAGGTTGAGTTCATCCCCAAATTTATCACCCCCTATGGAAAAATTCATTGAAGACTTTAATCATATCTTGCTTTAGTATCTCCTAGCAATCCTAGTAAAAAGCCATGGTGAATCCATCAAGTCTTGGTGCTTTAGATCTATCCATTGAAAAGATTGCTACCCTAATTTCCTCCATCTCAAACTTTCTTTCAAGCCACCTCTTATTCTCCTCAGACAATTTCGGCCAATCCAAACCTCTCCAGATTCTCACCCACTTTTTCAACTTCACTTTCTGTTAATGTTCTTTCTAACTTTACATCATTTTATCTAAGCCCCTCAATCTAAGTTTAGTAGTTAGTACTTACGAGTTCCTAGACTATCATTTCTCCTAGCACCAAACTCAAAAAGTTATTCTTTTGAAGTAAACAAACTCACCTCTATGGTTGGTAATAGAAATTATCGATCAAGAGTTATAATTTTCTAAAATGTCTTCAAGTAGTTCCATCTCCACTCCAATGTCTTTAAGCCCAACCCTGTTTAGTGTCACTTCTCAATTAACTCCATCCAAAGCACCTATGGTATCTCCAACTCTATTAGACATGATCGTTTTTCTTGCCTCTTTTCTTTGGTTGATAACTTTATTCACCTTCTTGTTTCTTGCTTCCTTGTTCAATTCATGATCTTTGTAGTTGCATTTTGTGATGTACAAATGAAATTCCCCCTACCTCTCACTTCTATGCTTTTGCTTTCCAAAACCCCAACAGTAGATTTTTCCAATTGTTTCCTTGCATTCAATGTGTCCTTCTAATCTTTAGTTCCTACCTTTTTCTTGGTGGTTCCAGACATCGCCACCAATACCAGCTTATCATTTTCGATCACCTCTCAATATCATCTTCTTACAACTTCTCAGCTGACCCCTTTTCTAACCCATAAATCTTACCTGTTTCAAATTTAGTTGAAGTCAAAATAGGTTAACCCAAGCCCAACTTCAAAACCAAGAACCGGCTCAGCCCCATATAAATTAAAGACCCGGGGTCCAGAAACTCGGATCTTTTTGATTCCTAGGAGATAAAACCAGTCCCCACACGTTCATCAATTCAGCCACTGTTCTCATCCTTAAAATAATGTTTATCTCCCAAAATACCCTTGTCTTCAACCTCTGAAACTCCACCCCCTGACCTTTCAACTTCCTCCCTAACACCTCTTGATTGTTCATTTACCACCGATTTCCAACCTCTACAGCTGCAAAATTTGTGAGCCACTACAAAGGGAAGCAACCCTCAACCGCTATTCTTAGATCGAAACATTCTCCCACGACATCATGATTGAGTGAATCTCATCGACTTCAACCAGTATCCATGCCATTATCAGATTTTTCCACCTGTTTGTGCAAGGGTCAGTTTTTCTAAATCTCCCACACGCATGCCCCACATCATGGAATGTCTACAAATACCATATATGAAGAGGGATACAAAAAACATTAATCCATACAAGACCTCTAGCCCTAAACTCCCAAATCACACCAACTAGTACACCTGCCCAACCTCAACTTTGGTGATCTCACTTGATTGATTTCCCAGTTCAAAACTTCATTGGCCTTCTCCAAGCTGCTCAAAATAAAGAGTAAGAAACCTGTATTGAGTTTCCTAACCTTAATTTTTTTCCCTTTGTTTGCCACCCAGAAGCAACCCACTTCAACACCTCCTCCTCCTTCTCTAGGTCAGAATTAACAAAATAGCCTACCAAACTTGTTTCTAAAAGCCTTAAATAATAAGACATATTGCCCACTGTCTTCATGAAAGCTTCCTTCATTTCAGAGATAAGAGATGTGAACTAGTATTGCAGAAAAATCTGGAAAGACATTCTGTCTCACTCTTCCCATGAACACTTTGTGAATGAACGAAAATATACATTGGATCTGATTTGACTTGCTCATGTTAATGGCACCAAACAAGTCAATACTCCTATGGACTTAAATATTAATATCCCCCTTATGATAATGAACCACTGCAGGATCCCTCTCTATATTGCCAACTTGTTGGCTGTTTTATTTACCTTAGGATGACTCATGCTGTCCAAGTCAATCAGTCTGTGTCTGCTGTGTCCAATGTTTTTTTTTTTTTTTGACAATTGAAAAATAATTCATTAATCAAAGGATTGATCTATTACAAATAAACCCAGAGAGAGGCTCAAGGTACAGCATCACTCTTAAGAAAATAACAGAACTACATGAAAATACAAGTAACCCACTAGAAGAGAGATTATACACAATTACAAAGCTGCCCAGAACAGAGAATGCCTGTTAACCCCTTATTTTGCAAGAGAATCAGCCATCTCATTTGACAATCTTCTTACCCATTGGATCTTCACTATCACATTCCTTGTTAACCAAACCACCTTCTTAAGATCTCTTAAACCCCAGACAGTTGAATCCAGATCCACCAACCATCCCATAACAACCTGGGAATCTCCTCCAATTATTAGCCTTTCTATACCAAGTTGACTGGCTAGCTGAATCCCTTGTACAGCAGCTAGTTGCTCTGCTTTGGTAAAGTCTCCTAAACCAACTGGGCCTGAGAATAATGCTAAAACATTTTTTTTTGGATCAATAACAAAAACTTTATTAATTATGTAAAGATTTGTGAAGCTTTAGATACAAAAGGGGGAGATAAAATGTCTTAGCTCCCCATCAACAAAATACAATGAAAGGAAATTAAAAATTAGCCCAAAAGATAGACTCCCTATTCACCCCTTGCTTGGCCAACCCATCTGCAAATGAATTAGTGGTCCTCTTCACCCAGCTGTATTGTATCTCAATGTCCCTACACAGCCATAAGAATTTTTTTCTTTTCATTGTTATAGCTCCACAAACCACTATCCTCTTTCTTCAACCAACTAATCACCACCTTTGAATCACCTTCCAGGATCAAACAACTGATATTTAGTTCCGTTGCTCTTTGAATTCCTTCCAGAGCTGCAAGGATCTCAGCCCTAAGTGAGTCTCCTTCTCCAACAGGGCCTGAGAACAAAGCAATAACAATCCCTTCCTCATTCCTGAATACTCCCCCAATCCCAGAGGGACCTGGATTCCTTAAACTACTACCATCAAAATTCAATTTTATAAATCCAGAGGGAGGAGGGGACCACGAGGAACTAAGAGTCTTCTTACACAGAGTAGAGGTAGCTATCTCTTTCCAGTTTCTTAACAGGTCAGCCATAGGAAAGTCTGTAAACAATTCCATAGATTTTAGCCAGTGGGCAGCCCTTAAAAGTATTAGGTCTAATAAGTCTTCCAGAGTTCTTTCCTTATCTAAAAAAAAATCGTGAATTTCTTTCTTCCCACAGTGATGCTAAAACATTGCGGTCCTTATCTCTCAAGACTCCTATACCAAAGGGGCCAAGGTTACCTTGGCTGCTCCCATCAAAGTTTAGTTTAATAAAATCCTCAGGAGGGACCTAAACTGCAACATAACTCTGTTTTGAGGATGAAGTGCTGGCCACTGTTGACCAGTTCCTCCAGAAGTCATCAAAGGAAAAAAGTTGGGATAAGTTTGTTGTTCTCAACCAGTGTATTGCCCTTATCAATATGCAGTCCTTCAACTCAGAAAGGCTTCTCTCCTTATTGTGGAAGATTCTAGTGTTCTTTTCCTCCAAAATAGTCCATAAAGAAGCTGCCCTAATGCACCTCCACATTAATCTTCCTCTTTAATTGCCGACCAAGGATTGAGGGTTCAAACAACTGAGAGACTTCTGCTGGCAGCAACCACCTGCAACTAAAAAGGGCAAATATCCAAAACCAAATAGTTGTAGCAACAAAGCAAGATAAAAACAGGTGGAAGCAATCCTCACCATTGGATTTGCAGAAGGAACAACAGTCTGCTTTGTGCAATTTTCATCTATCTACGGTCCATGGGATCACTCATTACCTTCATGGCACTGTTGAGAGAGCTTTGTTCTTTCCCCTTTTCTCCCTAGTTCATCTTTAAACCTATTTTGATTCTAAATGAACCGGGTGTCTTAACACCCATCAATCTACAATTGGATATTTTTCTTGGGGATTCCCTCATCTAATGTAAATGCAAGAAACAATCCATTGTAACCAAATCCTCCACAAAAGTCAAGTTTTGTCCTACCTTCTTTATGCAGAATTGCAGATAAGAGACAATATTTCCAGAAAAAAAATAGAGATAATGGATTGGAAAAAGGATTTAGGCAAGAAAACCAATAAAGGAAATAGAGGCCAAAATCAATAGTCAAACATGGTGGATTATGGTTGACCTCATTCAAAGTGCCAAAGGTAAAAGCAATCAAACAATATCATCAATCTTCAGACCTAGGAGGGGCAAAATCAGGTTAAGGTTTGAATAGAATATTAGATACTTCAGCCTCAATGAAATCATCACCCAAAAAATCAGACCACAAACTAAATGAATACCCATTACCAAGACATGTCTAACAAGGGAGAAAATGAAAAGGATGGGATACATGTTTCTAAGGATCAACAATGAAGACCTATAGATTTGTTTGTAATTTCTATCAAAAATTAATCCACAAAACTTCTTCTATAAGCAAATAGATTATATCCAATTACTTGTGAAAAAACCAATACTTATTCAGAGCTAATAGATTTTATCATTAAATACATAATAGAAGAAACAAATATCGAATTAGCTATTTTAGTCAAGCAGAAAATTGGAAACTTTTTACCACATTTACAGTGCAATATAATAGTTTCTCAATCAGGAGATGCTCAATGACAGACAGGAATGAATGGTAGGTAGATAAAAACCATAGGAACCAAGGGCTATTGGTAGATAAGAACCATAGGAACCAACAGCTATGTATACACGCAGAACACGAGTTCTGGATAAGAACTAGAACATACAAATCCAAGACGTAAAACTTCTGCATCTTTGTCATCCACCCAATGTGATATGCCTGAAACTGAAAGTCAATGAGGATTCAGAGTTCAAACAAATAAAAGTCAATCAAATTCCAAATTAACTGAATATATTGGATGTTAACCTCCAATTCTTCAGAAATAGCTTTTGGAATAATACTGTTGCATGTTTATGTAAATATTTAAGCATCCATAGACATCTATGAATAGAAAAGGATTGTTCTGATCATGGATCACTTAAAACAAAGTACACAGTAAAGCAAATAAAACAAAATCAAAATTGCTTTTTAGAAATAATTTTTCAAAGTTTTAGACTGCTATACAAAATTATGATGTCAAAATATGTTAAACAAACAAAAAAGAAAAAAGTAGTAATAATAATAATAATAAAAAAATAATAAATAGATAGAAGAATGTATTTACATACTTCAAGATAGAACAAATGAAAAACAACAAGAGCCCTCCATAAAGGCTATATAGATTCCACCAGTGAAACTTGGGTCTCTCAAATAATACCTACATTATAGAGTGCACTGTAAAAACATGTCTACATTTAAGCTAACAAGGTGAAGAATTTTCCATATAAAATTCAATTTTGTCCACATGAATAATAGTTCAAAATACTTAAAATCTAAGCAATAATAAGAATCAGACCAACCTCTAGACAATCGAAGATAGCCATTAATTTGACTCACATGCACTCTACCAGACAAAGGAAACTTGATTCCTAGACATAAAGGATGGGTTCTTATGAATATAATTTAGCCTAAGTAACTAGGCGTCTGTTTGGCATCGATGCCGTTGCTCCAGAAAACGGTGGCACATCAGTGCCATGTTGGAAAAAACGGTGCTCCAAAAAGCGTCAATATGTTTGGAACCGTTTTTCCATAAAAAACGGTGCTCCAAGCCATGCCTTGGAAATCGAGAAGGCATGGTTCAGAGCAACGCCGAATTCGACATTTTCTTAGATTGGAGCTCGTTGCTGCCAACGAGGACATGATGTGTCAGTGACGTAGACTTCCTATAATGGGTACTAGTGCTGAAAACAGATATGGAGCACTGGTACCAGACAGGTGTTGCTGTTGCTCCAGGAAACGTCCTACCTGGCAGCAACGTTTCCAAACAAAAAAAAAACACTGTTTTCTCAGAAAACGGTGCTTCCAACCCATACATCAGCAGTATCTGCAGCATCGATGCCAAACATATACTAGATGAATGTAATAAATATGAAACATGTTAGTATGCCAAAGGGAGACAAATAATTATATTGTAAATGACACTGATGTATTCATATTAACAGAATGTTACCTGAACCAGCAATCTCAGACAGGGAAGGTTGCTGGTTCGACCATTAAAACAGGGGGGCGTGACTCTTTAAGTGGTCACGTGGGACGAAAAGAAGGGCCCAATCGAGTGGACCCCTATTATGGTGGGCCGGAGAAGGCTTTTCAAATAAAGGACTTAAAGTTGGGCTC
>NW_010729242.1:714086-761246 GCF_000365185.1 Nelumbo nucifera | reverse complement strand
TAGGGGGCTTTCATTCAAGGGCGACAAATAACAGATCAGATCTTAATTGCGAATGAGTGTGTGGAGGAAATGAAAAGGTCTAGTAGGAAAGGATTCATTTGTAAATTGAATCTTGAAAAGGCCTATGATTTGGTGGACTGGGAGTTTCTTTTAGAGGTTATGCGGAATGGTGGTTTTGGGGACAAGTGATGTAGTTGGATCTTTGGGTGTATCAGTACTTGTCACTACATGCATGAGACCAATGTATGTGTTAAGTTTTTATTCTTGTGATTGACCCAACTTAGTACATGCATGAGAAAAAGGGGAGCTGAATATGTCTTTCAGCATGACTAGCCCTAACTACTTCCATGTGTATGAAAGCTCTTGATTGTATCATTAATGGTCAGTCGAGCTAGGTCACATCTGAATTGCTGATGCATGAGATTCAACAAATGCAAAAGGGACAAAGCCCAAATTGACTCCGCTATTCTAAGGTAAATAGTAAAACTAGCAGCTTAAAACATGAGTCTTGCTATCTGCCTCAAGCTTGTGACCAGTGTGAGATGGAGCATAAAATGCACTCACACCAAATTCAAAAAAAAAAAAGAGAGAGAGGAGAGAAGTGTGAGATGGAACATAAAATGCACTCACACTAAAAGCGGGAGAAAAGGGTGAGATGGAGCATAAAATGCACTCACTCCTAGAAAAAATGACAAAGAAAATGTAGTGACAGCTGAGGTTCAAAAGGGCAAAATGAAGTTGAACTCTCAATGAGGTGTAGTTACAGATTTGAAATGTAGTTTAAAGTGATTATTAATTTTGACAATCAAGGAGTTGATCAATATATTGAATAGGAATGAAAGCTGGAACTTGGAGAAACTCATATTCTTCTTTTCCTTGGCTCTTATGCATGTGTTAAATGGTAGTTTATAAGAATAGGAGCTGAACACTTACAAAAGTTTCCAAACCACTCAATGCATTTTCCTCCTAAAAATTCACCCGGTAAATAGTGAAAAGGGGGAATGTTCAGTTTATTACTGATGTCTTTGCTTGAGGACAAGCAAAAGCTTAAGTGTGGGGGTATTTGATGAGCACGTAATTTACCTATAATTTATGAGGTTTTTGCATGGAGTTTTATGTTGGTTTAATTGAATTTCACCCTATTTTAGCTTGATTACAAGAAAGATTTCAGGGACAACCAACTCAAGAAAAAGAAGGCAAAAAGCAAGAAAAGAAAGCCCAATTTTAATCAAATTCAGCCCGGCCCATCCATAAGAGCAAAGGAGTATCATTCGGCCCAAGTAGTGCAAGGTACACTCTTTGGGAAAAACCCAAAGAAAGAGCCTAACAAGAAGGAAAATTCGGCCCAGCAAAGAAGAGGCCCATTTCAGCCCAAGAACAGCCTAGAGTGCAGCCAAAATATGCTCAAAACTAAGCTAAGTTGCAGCCCAAAGGGAGCTAGGGGCGGTAACTTCTTGAGGATTCTTGAAGAGAATGAGGGAGCACTGTAGAAGGCTCAAGAGGGGTGTAATGCACCCAATTCTAAGGGCTTCAAGAAGAGGCTAGAGCTTCCTTGAAAGCCTATATAAGGAGGTCTCTAGAGGGGGGAGAGGTGTTCATTTTGCCCAAGTTCAAGGCTCTCCATTCCTTTGGGGTTCGAATTCCTTGAAGGGAAGAAGAGAGAAGAAGGAGCTAGGCGCAAGAAGAAGAAGGGCTGAAGAGATTCAAGCAAGGAAGAAGAGAAGAAGGTGAGTTCGAATTTGGGGAAATTTTGATTGAGAGATCATTTGTTCTATTTCTACAGTCTTTATTTTCTTGAGTTCGAATTCTGCTTCTATTTATTTAATTTTCTCTTCCTCTCTTTCATTCTTTGTTGTTGTAATCAATGCTGTAAAATTTCAGATTGTGTAATCAAATTTCTTTATCATTCGAATAGACCATATCTCTTCTTATTGTTTCTTGAATAGGGTGTGAATTCTAGATCAGATTGGCCGATTTTATCTCTCACAAACTTAGATCTGAAATCTCAATTCTGAGATTTGTAAGATCTGAATTGCTTGAGAAAGAATTCAGACCTTCAATTTTCAGGTTGGCCGATTTGATCTAATGCTTGGAATTTCTAGAGTGTTTGAGAGACTCTAGGAATTCAGATCTACTATTCGAGAACTGAATTGCATGCAAGGTTAGAGATAACTTGCACAATTCAGTTGGTGATCAATTCAGATTTGAATTGATGCCCTTGATGTGTTTGAATTAATGCATGCATGAATGATTAGATCCTTGATAGAGATATAAGGATCACCATTCATGCATAAGATGAACATGCTCTTGAAAAAGGTTGTTCATGACCTTGGGGTTTCACCAAATCAAGGTTGAATCATGGCCTATTCGAAAGAGTTGAGTAGTTTGTTTGCTGAATCATGAAATTAGATTTTCTTGTTTACTCTTTTAACTTGAATAGAAGGTATTTGAGCCAATGCTTTTTAGTTAGATTTTAGCTTAGGATTTTAATTTTTGAATAGAGTTATGATGTGTTGTTAATCAGATAAGAATTGGCCAATTTAGTATTAGTAGTTGTTTCCTAAATCCTCGTGGGAATGATACTCTATTCACCTCTTTACTACTTGAACGGCTAGTGCACTTGCTAGTGTCACAATGAGCCACATCACTCCTCTTCTAACCAGGTTCTGTTTTGAGAGGCTTTTATCCAGCACTATAGCCTAAACCAAGGCATTTACTTTTGAGGGGGAAACGGATTCCAGATCTTATCAGCGGGAACCTCAGCTCTGTCTCCTACTATTAAGCTTCTAGCAAAAGAGCTAACTGAGAACCCATCTACAAACCAGTTCCAGGTCCAAGTATCTTCTTTCCACTGGTTAGATAGCAGCTAAAACAGCTCAACCACTTGGTCTATTTCCCAATCTTGGAATTGTCTTCTGAAGTAGGGGGTCCAAGCAAGGATGTTATTTCTCAGTTCATAGCATTCAGCCACCAATACATCCTGATTTTCTGCAAGCTGGTACAACTAAGGAAAACACTCAGCTAAAGGCCTGCTACTACACCAACTATCCTTCCAGAATTTCAGCCTGATGAATAACACCAAAGGCATCAAAGTAGAATGATGAAAGATTCTTCTCAAAATATTCCTTAGCATTATCAAATCAAAATATTTTGATCTGAATGTTAAATTGGGTAAAAATAAGTTCATGAAACTTTTGCACAATAGTTGGTACTTCATCCTGAGATCTCATAAGGTAAATCCATGTATAGCGAGAGAAATCATCAATAAAAAAAAATAAAATACTTGTGACCCCCCATAGTAGATAAATGAATGGCCCCTACACATCAAAGTGCACAATATGGAAAAGAGAAACAGATATTTTATTATTCACTGAATAAGGATGTCTACAATGTTTCGCAAGTTCACATGACTCACAATGAAGACACGATTGAGATATTCCCTTAAACATGTCGGGAAACAAATGACTCAAAGCAAAAAAAGGTAAATGACCAAAACGTAAACGGCATAACATGACTCTATCAATAGACTCTGATAAAACAAATTCCAAAGCTACTCCATTAGGTGGTCCAAGACTTCTATCAGGTGTATCCAGCGAGTATATTCGATTCACCTCACGGCCACTCCCAATCATCCTCTAAGATTTCAAGTCCTAAAAAATACAATGAGTAGGAAAGAAAGTTATGCTACAAATCATGGATTTAGTCAAGATACGAACAAATAAAACATTGGTATCAAGGTTGGGGACATAAAAAGCAGAGGATAAAACAAGGGTGTCAAAGGCTTTGAAATCTCCTTTTCCAGAGATGGGAGCAAGAGACCCATCAAAAAGGGATATCTTCTCTCTACCAGAGAGGAGCTAATATGAACAAAAGAGGTTAGATATGTTGGTCATATGTTCGATGCACCAGAATCAATAGTCCAAGGGATGTTATGATTACCTGAAACAATATCATGATTTGCATAAGCACGAATACCCGAGTGAGCAAATGTAGATGACGAGGTGTTGCCTAAAGGGTTGGATATTGTAACAGTGAGCCTAACAAGGTCAATCCAATACCTCAATGTTCAAAATCTAGGGTTTCACTACACCCAACTGCCTAGGAGAAAGAAGTAGCCACTCCTACCAGAGCTTTCCAAACTTCTTCAAACCTCAACTGCCCACTTTCGGAGATCAAAAGGAACCCCCCCAAGCACTGAGCGCCACACCCAACCCTTCTCCTTAACCTATAACTTGAAATCTCTCTAGTCGGCTAGGGTTTTGGGCAGAAAAACAACAGCTTCACTTCTTGGCAATTTACAACCAGATACTAACTCTCCAAACCCACTACCAACTAGGAAAACAGTCATCTAATTAATCAGAAACTTATGTCTCCATACACTCTTCCAATCGAAGGGAGTATGGGAAAAGAAAGAAAAACAAAAAAAGGAGGAAGAACTGCTTTGATGCCAAGTAAATCTGTCCTTCAAGTCTAATGATTAAATTCTGATTACAGCAATAAAAAAGGAAGAAAAGGATGATTACAGCAGAAAAGAAGAAGATGGATAAGAAGAGAAAGGAGAAGAGAGTTCGATAATCTTCTCCCCTCTCTCAATAAACTTTATTTAATCTAACTTAACTAAGATCAATTACAACTTTGCCCTTAAGTGGGCGGCCAGCTCATCAATCACTTAAAAGATACAAAAAAGAAGTTAACAGGCCCATTAACAAATAAAACATAAAGAAAACATTACTTAATAAAAGAAAAGTGCTAGGGCCAATTCGGCCTAGTCTCTCTACACATTATAATCTCTTGACACACCTCCAATACCTGAGGCCCTGGGATTACCCAAACTGCAACAAAGCTTAGTTTGTACCTTTGTGTTGAGGCATCCAAGGAAAAAAATGTCCCTTGGTTTCTAAGACTAAGTTCTTCCTAAGTTCCTCTCCTATTATTATTAAATTTCATTGAATATATTCTTAGTCCTTATTTTAAAACCTCTTGTTTTTAAAGTATTTGTCCGTATATCTAATTTTGCATTTAATCCTTCTTTGGTTTCACCACTTAACATTACATCATTAGTCAATTCATATATAACGGGTGCAAACAATCATGCGTGGGATAAATTATGTGCTCAAAAACACCAAATTATGTGAATTAAATTGTGCTTAAGATGAATCTTTTAAACACCATAAAAGTTATAGTTACCAAGATATCAAACTAACAAGATTTTCCCTATGGTTTTACATGTATTGGTTCATGATTAAAAAGAAAGGAAGATTTACCAGATGCCTCTTCCAACCGTCGTATAAAAGCCAATTGAAACAAAGCACCTACAAATTCAAAACCCAATTTATTGAGTCATAATAATACTTCAGTGTGTATGTTAAAAGATAATTAGATGTAAAAAAAAAAAAGATATCAAATCAATAGATTCAACACAAATATGGATTTACTAGAAAGATGTTGATATTCTTTTCTTCTTTTTGGTGATTAATTAAATAAAATTACATTAGTAAGGTTAAAGAGAAATATGAGATATCTACAAGGGCAATGTAGGGGAAAAAGAATCTTTTTTTTTAATCTTTTCTTTATTTTTCTAATATTAGAAAATAGTAAGAGAACTTTGGTCATTTTAGATGTTTGTGGAATCATTGCTTGGTCTAATAGTAAAGCTTCAAGCTGACAAGCATGACAATGCCAAAGGTAAGGTCAGTCAAAATTTGGTAGCAACAAGGCACCTGTCTAGATGATCCAAGGTTTTAAACCTAAGCTATTTAATCCATGACTGATATTTCAATTAATACATTCTATATTATATATATATATATATATATATATATATATATATATATTTGTTTTAAAGCTTTACTATTGAAATTATTAAAAAGAGGCAAGGGTTTCGAGATGAGAAAAAGAGAGAAAGAATAGAAGTATACAGAAGCTTCCTTTTTTTTTGTTTTCTTATTTTCTCTTATAACAAACAAAATAACAGCTTCATGCTTGTTCTTTTTCACTTTTATCTACTCTCCATCTTAAATTTTTATCACATAAAACTATAGCCTTCTTTAGTGGCGAATTCAATATAAAATTGCTCTATTAAATACTTGTTATATTTGAAAATATTGAAATTAATATATTTAAAATGATATTGTCGTAGATACGATGATTTTCCATATCTTGAGAGGAAATTTGTTAAGAATACTGCTATTTTTTCAATTAATATGCATCCTGAATGGTATATAAAACAAGAGAACTAACCAAATTTTAGTTTTTTATTTTGTAAAATTCTTGTCACCTAGGTGACTAGGCACCCTATTTTCAACCAAAATCACCTAGATGCCTTGACTACAATGGTCTTAGCTTCAAGTTTTAAAACATTGTTAGAACTTATGAGTTACTTTTTTAGTTTTCTGTTGGAATGAATGGGAATATCATAATTTTGAGTTTTCTTGGTGTAGGAAGGAGTTTGACAGACCCTAAAGAGCCTATATTATGCCTATGGTTCTAGATGCCCTTTTTTTGGATGTTATTCTAGGTGTCTGTTGAGTGATTATGGGTTTCTCCTGTTTATCTTCTTTCTAATTTTGCAAACAGCATGTATGGCCATCAAAAACCATCAAATTCTTAATCAAAGAAGTTCATCCAACATGGCAACATCCCTAAAGGACTGAAATTGATCCAGGTCATTTCAGTTTACCTTTTTTTCTTTTGAGAAAAAGTAAAGTACTGTATTGATTGTATAATTTGGGATGTTGTTCATGGGATGAAGCTTCCCCAAAAAAATCTGTAAAAACTGAAAAGATAATTACAAAAAAAGGGCATCAGTTGAAACATTTGATGTTTTTGCCCAAGAGAAATTTGCTAGCATGGTGTTTATTACTTCATCTATTTGAGAGGATTTGCAATCAAAAATTTCCATAATTTGCTTTTTCTTAAAAAAAATGTAAACCCATAATACATCAGACAGGAGGCCCCATAGAAATTAGGACCATTTTCAGTTAATACTAAACCTAATAATTTCCTATTCCAACAATTTTCATCCTTTTTTTTGATAAATGAATAGATTTTACTGACCAGAGATTAAAGAAGTTACAAGTTCCCCTTGGGGGGCACGAGATGCAGCCACACCCTTGAGCCCAAAAAACTGAAAGTTGAAACTGAAAAATTAAGTATCACAACTCAGCCACAAACAGAAACTCCCTAACAGCCACTTGTTTAGCCAAGACATCAGCCATAGCATTGGCTAACCTACTCACCCATTGCATTCTGATTGTCATATCCCTTTTGGTTTTGTTGCCAGGAAAATAATATCAATATTGGAATCTTTCCTTTCATCAAGAGTGGCTTGTGTAGAAAATCTGGTTTCAACCCTCAAGATTTCCCCAATAATAGTATCCAAATCTGGGAGAGCTCCTTCATTCAGGATATTAGATCTGACAACTTCAAATTCAGGTCTGAGATGCATTAGGAAATGCATAATCTTCCTTCTATCAAAGTGCTCCTTCATATACTTCACACAACAATCTGATAGATCCTTTCCCATATGTACTAGCTCATACTCTATCCAGAGACTAACAATCCCTACATAGTATCCCTGGACTTTCCTTTCTCCCTAATAGTACAAAAAGATATCAACTTCTATTTGGTATTGTCTAGAGATGTTTGATTGTTGGTATACTTTCTCAAGATACTAATACATCTCATAGGTAGCCCTGTATCCTCTCATAGGGATTGCGATGTTAGTTTCATCTTATCCTAGAACCCACGATGCAATTTTTGCATTATCAAGCTTCCAAAACCACAAATCCATTCAAATACCCCCAAAGTCCCTTTGCCTCAACATGGAATTGAAAATTAAACTTCCATAATGCATAGTTCGTACCATTGAACTTAATAGGGAGAACATCCATCCTTTCTGACGCCATTGAAGAACAAGGAACAGCAATGCACACTTCCAAACAAAGGATAGAATTCAGATCAGAAGGTAGAGAGAAGTACCTTTCAATCGATGTCCAGAAAAGGAAACTGTAATGGTCTGTCGAACTCAGAAGTAGATCAAAACCGTTCTAAATAAAGCCAATCCAAACCAAAAGGAATCAATAGATCTGCTATGGGCGACACCAAATCTAAATTTTCAGACTGATCTGGTATCTCTACAAAGAGATCCAATGAGAAAAAGAAATCTGATGGCGTAATAGTCCAGAAAACTGGTCTGTAAAGTTCTGATCAAAAGCAACCCTAGAAAAGAAGATTCAAGGGCACTCGAGAGCTTCCCAAATACTGTTAGGGAGTCCTCAAGAAAACAGTAAAAGAAAGAATTGAAAAGAGACTGAATGCATATCAAATCGTGACCTGCTCTGATACCATGTCAGAATCAAATCGAAAAGGACAAAGAGAGAAAGAAAAGAGAGAACACAACAGTTTGGTGGGTGTGTTGCCTGGTGACAATCAATGCCCTAAGATAAATATTTATATTAAAGAAAGTAAAAGGACAAATCTGCCCTTAGTGTACAAAAGATAGTGTACAGATAAAATAAATGTACAAAAAAAGAAGTAAAAGTACAAAAATAGCCCTGCAGCTAGTTCTTCTCATTGTCTCTACATTAGAAAATTTCTAATTCATAAGTTATTAATGCTAAAATGCATGGGAAGTTCTACATGAAATCATAATTCTTCAAATTTCTAGATGCCATAGCTAGAGTTTTTTTTTAAGCAATGCCATAGCTACATAATACTTCCACAAGATAGCCATAAGAATACATGTTCCACTATAGTGAGCTCTAATGAACCATGAATTCTGGTAGACCCCTACCTTAAGTTCAAGAAAATATTTTTGAATTTCTATGAACAGCATGAAAATATTATTACATTGAAATAGATAATATAAAAAGCAACTCATTTGTTGGTCTATGGAAGTACCTTCCACGACTCAGGTAAGCCTCTACAACTAACTAATGGAATCATTTTCCCCACATTGTCAGAGATTTAACATAGCCAACCCCATATAGTTGGGACTTGGGATGATGATCTGTAGAGATTTTAATCTATGTAAAATTGGTATCCAGAATCAACAATCCAAGGAAATTGGTTACTACGGGAAAGCCAAGATAACCTAATTAAGCACTTCCATCATGCTTCAGCTAAACCTTTTAATTCCTGTTGAACGGCTTAGAGTTGAAGAACCTAAAGAAGCAATGACGAATTATGCCTTATTTTCACAGTATTTAAAAGATAGGAGCAATGGAATCTTCAAATTTTATAAAATAATGAGCTCTATCTCTTCTTCACAATAGATGAGAACCAACATTTAGTATACACTCCTCATCAATTCTCAATTGTAGGTTCAATCCTTAGCCCATTCTGCATTACATAAGGACCACCTCAGCAACCCTTAATAAATGAAGATTTCCCCCTAGAAATTACTTAAAATTTTCAGCTAATATCGAGGTCCATGTTCTGTACCTTGGAATTCCCAATATAGAGTCAAGAATAAGGTAGAACTAATAAACCTTAACTGTTACACTAGTCAGAAACTAGCTCCATGAACCAATTACAGACATAAAAACAGATTCATACAAATTTTAGGTTGCCAAGCTACCAAAGATACTAAAGGTAACTACCAAGGAGGCAGCCTTTCAATCAAAACAAAAAACAATCAAGAACAACCAAAATAAGTAAATATAAGAACCATGCCCTTCCAACCATCCCAGCAGTAAAGACAACGGAAATACTAAAACAACGGAATCGCGCCCCAGATCGAAAAACCACGAGTGAAATAAATGGGTTGAAAGATACCAATTATCATTCCAATAGTGACGAGGGTGAGAAGACCGAAGACGATTCTCATTCCAGACATGGTCACAAAACGGAGAAAGAGACTATCCAATTCAGACCTAAAAGGCTGAGCTCATCGGAGAATTAACCAGTAGAGTCTGCAGCGAAGATCCAAAAACACGGGACGGGGGGAAAGGTTACAGATTCTGAGATTATTTAAGAAGAAATTAATTAAATGTTTCGAGGGAAACCGCTTTCAACGCCCATTGCTTTCGTGTTTCCCCTTCACATTTTCCTCTATTTTCTTCCTGACCAAATTTTCACGTATGTGGCTCTTTTCTTCCCTGCGTTGCGTATGCGTAAATAATTTCTTTCCCTCCTACTGTCAAATGTGGAATGTAAATACTTTTTTCTTTTCACTAAAGGCTCAGTCTGGACAGAGTACAATTCAAATTTCAAATATATACAGTATAAATACATATAAAAAATACAAAATTATTTGTATTTATACTCTTTTCAAACTGAGCCAAAGGGTAAAATATAAAAACCTCCTTCGATCCTAATAAAAACCTCCTCTAAGTCCTAACTTTTGAAAAAAAGCTACAAATACCTCCCTTTCCACCCCAACATGAACTTTAAAGTTACTAAATTACCCTTTTATGTTAAATTACCCCCTTTTTCTTTTATTTACCTAATTTTCCCATTTTCTTCTTTCCCTATCTCTCTTCTTCCGTGGCACTCGCAAGTCACAAGTACATTTGGTTCACAGTCAAAATTGGAATCACTATGGGAATTGAAATCCTTTGAAATTAGAATGATCTATTCCCATTATCTGTTTGGTCCAAATGGGAACCAAAATAGAGATTGGAATCAAATGAAATGGGATTTCATTCCCAAGGGAGGGGGAATGGCCATTCCCTCATATGAAGAACACCATTCAACTGGTAATTGGATTCTAATTCCATATAACCAAACAATTGGAATCAAAATGATTCATTCTAATTCCAATTCCAAACCCCTATTCCCATGAACCAAATGGGACCTAAATAGAAAGGATCAAATTTTTGATACAATATGCCCCGTATATAGCTTAGTAGGGCATCTATACAACTAAAATCCATCCATTCAATTAGAAAATGAAAGAAAGATGCAAAGGGGTTGTAAGGCAATCTCTTATGGAGACATCACAATATTCTCTTAGGAGAGCAATAGCTCTCCATAAGTGTGGTTACTATTATAAGACTTACCTACATGTTTGATGTCAAACTTGAGGAGTTGTACACCCTCTCATAGGGCACAGAAATCCCCTATGCTTGAAAAAAATAAGGTGCCATTTGGCAAGTCTTTATAAAAAGATCTTCCAGTGGCCTAGATAGCTAAAAGACATATTAAGCTTTTGGGGTCTTGTCTTTAAAGACAAAGACTGTTTGGTAAGTTGTTCGTCTACTGAGCTTTTAAAAAAGTGTTTAAAGGCTATTTATCACACAGAAAGAGAAGAAAACTTCATTTGAAATTTCTTGAAATTCGGTGTTTTCAGTCTTTTCAGGTCTTTCCACGCATGTTCTTCTCATCTTTCCGATTTTTTATTACCGAACGAAAAAAGACTGATAGTCGAGAAGACAGCATGAAAAGACTTGCCAAGAACTGTTGCTTTTATCATTGCCAAGTGGAATTTGATAATACATAAAAACACAATTTTGCCTCATGTCGTATTTGAAAAGTTCAGCCCATTGGACGAGGAAGGTCTTTTGTACTCCCTCCCCATCCATAATTCAAGGCGTGAAGGTAGTTCTTAAAACCTTAGTAATGGCACTAAAGTTGCTTTTTGTTCTTGTCCAACAACGGAGGATAAAAAAAACATTTAAAGGAAAAATGGAGTTGCAAGAGCTGCATTGTTCCTTCAAAACAGATATTATAAAATGCAAAAAGGGTTTTCCTTTACTCAGTTTTGGAGATAAGGAAAGTATTGCATATGAGCTATTGTACAATCTAATTTCATAATGTTTCTTCCTATGAGGTCTTGGTGTGAATTCCGAGAAGCTCATGGCCGGCTCAAAGAGATGGAGTCACTCCCCATTTTTTAGAGGAAATGGGCCCTCATTTTCAGATTTAAAAAACTCGATTTAAGTCTTTGGTAGTAATATTGTTTTCCATGGAAAGGCATACAACCAAGAGATTTCGGGTCCCAAGGATTGGGAGAGGGAAGGTGTTAGGCACCCCTCTCTCCAAGCCGCTATTGCAACCCAATACGGGAGTTGCTCAAGCTTAGTTTCTTTATGAGAAAAACAAAAATAGTTGCTAGAATTTCTTAAATCTGGAGGAACATGCTTTCAACTCCTCCTAAAACCGATTTTGAGGTGATGTTATCAGGTCTTAGGTACTGATTTCCCTAAGACCCTCACCTCTCTGCCTCTATTCTTAGTCAAGAAGAAGTTGAAAATGATGGTTCTCCAACATTTCAAAACTACAAGCAATTTAGAAAATCTAAAAGACTCACATTTCTTATGTACCTTTACGGGAGCTTTCCAGCAATGAAAGCAAGTTTGAAGAAGTTTGAATGAGATACTGGGATGGATGGTGTGCATTTTGGTTTCAAATTGTGTAGCCGAAAATAGATGGGCAGATTTGAAGTTTGATCTTCAAAGACTTTGGAATTACAGAGGTTGGGAATATGCTATTTTCTCCTCCTCTTCTCCTTTAGGTTTCTCCCTTTCTCTTTTCCTCTCTCTTTGGGGCCTCTCTTAGGTTTCCTTTCCTCCCCCCTGAGCTCGAATTAGATCAATATTTATAGAAAATAGGATGGGGTCAAATCTAAATTCGCTCAGTTATAGTGCCTGGGATTCCACATAGATTTTTTCTACAAATAAGCAAAGATTCTTCAAAAAAATAGATGCCCGGTCAAGCTTTTCTGTTTGGTGAAACTTTTCTTCAATATTGGGGTGTTTTCACGGGTTTTGTGTGTCCAATGGGAGCTTAGGGCATGTCTGTGATGGCAGTCTTGTGTTTGGGGTTGTTAGTGGTAGAAAATGTAAATTTGATGAACTTTTAAATGTTATTTTGTTTTTTCTTGGTTTTAAGTAGGGGTTTGTTTGGTATTTAGAGCTTTTTAAGCCTATTAGGCTCTATTTCATTAGTACAGGTGTTCTAATGGGTCAAGAATGGGTCTGACATTATCCATCATCCTTTTGAGGCTTCAGGTTGGGGCAAATGATGTGGCAATTTAATCTAGTGCATCGAAATGGTATCTTTCTAGTTTAATGGTCAAATAAATGAATTGGGATATAAAATTTGGTGTGCTGGGGTTTTTTTGGTCTCTTAACATAGTGATAATATCTAATTAGTCAAATAGGGTAGAGATGATTGAGATCTATGGGTGATAAGTTTGGATAAATGAGATTTGCTAAAATGGAATCTTTGTTTGATGGAGGGTCAAATGTGGGAATTTTGGGATGCAACTTGGTGGGTTAGAAATTTTCAATGTCCTGAATCTAATGGAAGTTATGGATCTTTGGTCAAAGGTGTGGATTAACAGTTTTAGTTCAAATCATGGTCTTAACTTATGGTTTTCCAATCAACGAGAGTGTCCAAAATGAAATCTTACTTTTTCAATGATCAAGTGGAGGTGTTTGGTCATGAAACTTGACGTGCTAGGGTTTTTTTGGATCTCCGAACACAATGATAAGGTCTGATTGATCATATGAAGTTGGGATGACAGATGGTAAGCTCTAATTAATGAGATTTGTTAAGATTTGATCTAGGCTTGATGGCGGGTCAAATGGGGGAATTTTGAGCTACAATTTGGTGGGTGGGCATGGATTGAAGAGATGAGTCAAGTGGATGAGAAGGATAAGATCAACATTGGCAATCACTCAAGGCCATCGGAATGAGATCTTGATGCTTTTGCGGTTGATCATTGTATATTCATGTTGGGATTCGTTGGCTTTCATAGTGATCTTAAGGTGATGGGTGTATTGGATTTGATTTTAAAGAGTTGGAGTTTGAATGTTTTATAGATCGAGGCCGTTAGAAAGGGGTTGACATGATGAACGGTGGATCTTTATAGTTTAGTCATGAAAATTGATGTGTAACTAAGTTATAGTTTTTTCCAAGTCTAGGAAAAGTGTCTGATCAGACGTTGATGTTGATCTTAAGGTTGTTATTTGTCTTGTGGATTGTTTCAAAGGAGTGCATTCGGGTTTTAGAAAGTCTCAAGTTGATCTGATTATGTTTCTAAGTATTTGGGGTCTAAGAGGAGCGCACAAGGAAGTAGGGTGAAGGAACCGAGCAAAAATTGGGTGCTAACAGTTGCCCCTCTTTGTCGGAGGTAGCAAGCTGCCGAACAATAAAGAAAAATAAGTACACAAAGATTTTTGTGAGGGCAAGGAGTTTGGAGGAGGAGATTTTACTACTGGAATTTCAATCAAGGTTGAAGTTAATGTAGTGCAAAACCTTGCTTGGAAGGTGTTGTACCATCCCAAGCCTTGAAAGGCGATTATAATTGTCAAACAAGCACAAGAAAAAACATAGTGGCGCCATCCCAAAAATAGTTAGCATTAGTTGATGTTTGATTTTTGATGCATGCATTGGTGATTGATGACTTGATAGTTTTTAGTACGGGATGAAGCTTGTAAGTTTTTTTTTTAATTATTATTTTTATGGATTTCAAATTTGTTATTTGCTGGATGCCTATAGATTGGGTTTGATTTTTAAGTTCGATTGTGTGAATTGATGAATGCTTATAAATTTTAATTTGAAAGATTGTTGATTTTTATGGATATAGGTTTTTTGATAGTCAATGTTATGAAGTTTGAATTTGTTATTCGACAGAAGCTTTTAAGTTAAGTTTGGTAATTTGATGAGAGCCTATAAATTTTGATTTGATTTTTTACGGATTTAAGTTTTTGATGATTGGCGTTGAAGATTGAATTTACTATTTGTTTGGTGAAACTTTACTAAGTTAATACGGATTTGGGTTTTTCATTCGAGTTTTTTATAGGTCTTGATTTTGATTTAGATATTTGATGGATTTTGAATTTTGATTTGAATTTTCACGGGTTTTGATTTTTAAAATTATTTTTTTGATTTAAATGTTGGAATTTTTGTAGGTTTTAGTTATTTAATTTAAACATTTGACAGACCTTGGCTTTTGATTTAATTTAAGGGTTTGATTTTTGAAATTGGTAATTTGATTTGAATATTTGATGGTTCTTAACTTTTGATTTAAATTTTTACGGGTTTTGATTTTTGAAATTGGTTATTTGATTTGAATATCTGATGGTTTTTGACTTTTGATTTGAATTTTTATGGGTTTTGATTTTTGAAATTGGTTATTGGATATTTGATGGATTTTGTCTTTTGATTTGAGTTTGGGAATTGATTTATGGATTTTGATTTTTGTCCTAAGTTTTTAATTTTTGAAAATATTTGATGGATTTTGATTTTTGTTTTGGGTTTTGATGGATTTTGATTTTTGAAAATATTTTATGGGTTTTAATTTTTTGAAAGGATTTTGATTTTGATTTTGGGTTTTTTTATGAGTTTTGATTTTTGAAATCAGTTATTTGATTTTGATTTTTTTATTGTTTTTTTTTTCAGGTTTTGGTTTTTGAAAATATTTGATGGGTTTTGATTTTTTTTTGTTTTTTACGGGTTTTGATTTTTGAAATCAGTTATTTGATTTTGATTTTTGTTATTTGAGTTTTTATAGGTTTTGATTTTTGAAAATATTTGATGGAAGTTTAATATGGATTTTGATTTTGGTTTTTTACGGGTTTTGATTTTTTATGTTTGATGTTGAAATCATTTTAGGAAACCATTTTGAAAACTTGATAAAGGTCATGTGATTGCTATAGCGCATGTTGTCATTCTAAGAGGTAATAAGATCCCTTCTGGTAGGAGTTATTTGTGCATTAAAACTTCGACAAAAATTGTGTGGTGCAAAGTGTACAATGTTAAAGTATGTCTAATGCCCCAAGTAATGGTTTAAATTTTATAAGGGTGGATTGAGGATAAGAAGGTTTGGTCACAAGTCCTCAAGCTTTCCATGTTTCTGGACATACTACCACACATCGGGGGCAAAAGATTTGTGAACTCTACAATTGATTTTATGAACGCTGTGAAAGTTTTTCTTTTACAAGTGATTTGTCCGAAAGTAAATCACACGAGATTTTTTGGGTTATGCCAAGTGAGTGACTCTAAGAAAGTGATAGATTTTGATGGATTCCGATATGTACTCAATTATGCCCAAAGGCGGATTGCATAAAGTGAGAAAATTTTGATGATTTTCGATGGGTATTTGATTAAGCCCGAAGGCGGATTGCACAAAGTGAAAATTTTCGATGATTTTTTATGGGTATTCAATTATGCCTAGAGATGGATCGGACAAAGCGAGAAATTTTGATGATTTTCGATGGGTATTTGATTATGCTAGAAAGCAGATCACACAAAGTGAAAGATTTTGATGATTTTCGATGGGTATTTGGTTGTGCCCGATGGTGGAATGCATAAAGCAACAAATTTTGGATGATTTTTGTTGGGTGTTTGATTATGCCCGAATGTAGATCACACAAAACGAGAGATTTTGATGAATTTGGATGGGTATTCGATTATGCCTGGAAGCGGATTGCACAAAGTGAGAAATTTTGATGATTTTCAATGGGTATTTGATTATGCCTGAAGGCGGATCACACAAATTGAGAGATTTCGATGGGTATTCGATTATGCTCGAAGGCGGATCGAACAAAGTGAGAAATTTTGATGATTTTCGATGGGTATTTGATTATGCTTGAAGGCGGATCACACAAAGTGAGATATATCGATGAATTTGGAGGGTATTCGGTTATGCCCAAAGGTAGATTGCACAAAGCGAGAAGTTTTGATGATTTTCGATGGATATTTGATTATGCCCGAAGGCAGATCGCACAAAGCGAGAAATTTTGATGATTTTCGATGGGTATTCGATTATGCCGAGAGGCAGATCACACAAAGTAAGAAATTTCAATGGATATTTGATTATGCCCAAATGTGGATCACACAAGGTGAGAAATTTTGATGATTTTCGATGGGTATTCAATTATGCCCGGATGCGGATTGCACGAAGCGAGAGATTTTAATGATTTTTGATGGATTTCATGAATTTTGGATGAAATAAAGTTGGATGATTACCGACTTTTGGATCTAAATAACTTAAATGAAAGCAACTTGCACAGAAGGATTATGAAAAAGATTTTCAGGTGACTTTGGATTCAGATAGATGATGCGATGAACTTTGGATTAGGTGCATGCCAAAATTTTGGATTTGATGAAAGACTTTTGCATAATGAAGGAGATTTGTATGAAAATTCTTAAATGGTTGGGATTAAAGACTTTTGAATGATTTTGTATTTTTTGGAAAAACTTTTGGATGATTTGCATATAGATTTTTGGATGCTTTAGATGCAAGAAAAAAGGATGTTATTGTGTTTTTTGTTGTGCGATGATGCAATACAATTTTTTTTTCCACAAGAGACTTTGATGCCGCAAGGGACTTTCATGCTATGAGGAACTTTCATGCCGCGAGGGATTTTAGTGCCATGAGGGAAATTGATGCCACGAGGGACTTTAGTGCCACAAAGGACTTTAATGCCACGAGGGACTTTGTTGCCACGGAAGACTTTGATGCCACAAGGGACTTTGGTGCCACGAGGGACTTTAAAATAAATTTGATGATCAAACATTGATTTCTCTTCCATAGTTTAGGAATTGATATGACTATCTAGAAGCTTGATAATTTAAAAAGCATGGTAAATGGGTGATGACCCTTTTCTTCTTTTATTGTGATGATGATAATGTGTATGATGCTGAATAGAAAGATGATGTGTAGATTGGAATTATCTAGGGTGGGGTCGAAATGACAAGAGCTTGGCAAGGATTAGATGGATATTCATGACTTACTTTCGACAAAACAATGACACTTAAAGAGCCTGCTTTCCCTTAATGTAGTGTGAGATTTGATGATAACAGCACTATTGGTTTTAGAGATATGTGTCTTAGAAATTTTAGATGCCAATTGGAAATTCACTTCGAGAAAATGTTCGAACAAGAGGTAGTTGCTCCTTCGCACAGAGATTGAATTTTAATAACTTTGCTGAATTGAAGTACTTGTGCTTTGATATGCTTGCCCCAAGTTTGGAATGTATCATTCTTTTTCTGTTGTTTTTTTTTGTTTTTTCTTGCCCTTTTCCCTTAGTTTAGTGTTTCCATGTCTGACTTCTTTTTTCTTATTCTTCTTTTTTTTTTCTCATCTAAGGTGCCTACACATGATTCCATCATTATCAGTGGAAAAAATGTGTGTCCAAGGTCATCTCACTAATCTCTCAAAAGATTGAGGAGGTCTTATTAGATGGGATGAAACATGGCTTAGGAAATGGTTCATAATCGAAAGATAGGAGGCTCAAATATTCTTTTGACATAGGTTTCACATACTTGAATTGACAAATGGGGCCTTTAGCATATTTTTTTTTTGCTTTTGTTCTTCCCCTCCCCCCCCCCCCCCCCCCCCCTTTTTATTCCCATTGGATGAGAAATGCTTTTCATGTCTTTCAATGCCATGAGCCATACATTTTTCTTGATTCAGGATGACTTTTTGTTAGAGTGAAGAATAAGGTGGGGTTAGGATGAAATCGGAAATAGATGTTTAGTAAGCTGCCCCAATTTTTTCCCTTTTTTTGATGTTGTACTTTTCTGATTTAATTTTTCCTTTTGACTTTATTCCATTTTTATTGTAAGGGCATTCGAACATTTGACATCCGTCTCTTGAGATTGGGGTTTAAGGAAGAGATTTAGAGGATAGGCTAGTGGATGATCGATAAATGGCCTCCCTTCTTCTCTTAATTGTTTGCATGACTTATGAAATGAAATACATGTTAAACATATCCCCAATTGATCCTTCAAGGGAGAAGTATTACTTTTTGACAATGTTGGGGCCTTTAGTGAACTTGCCCTTAGTTCTTTTTGCCTTTTTTTTCATTCTCTTTTCATGCTTGTTCCTTTTTTCCTCTTTTTTTGCCATTTGATTTTCCCTTTTGATTCAAGCATCTTTGGAAACTTGTCGGTTTTTTCAAAGAATGGTTTATATGAAAACCTCAAATGGGATAACTATCGTCTGAATGAATGATTAGGGACTGAGGAAAATGATCGACTGGAAATGGCCTCCAGTCCTTTTTTTGATCGATGAGCAATTGATATTGGTTTTAATGCCCTTATGCTGACTTAGGAGTAGTTGTTGTAAGTTGACTCCATTGCCATTATGCCTTTAGAGCTTGTTCTACCCAAGGTTGTCCCCTTCTCTGAAAATTTCATTTTTTGAATTTCCACTCAGTAACCAACTTTTCTTAAGAACATATCGATGAGACAATCATCACATTTGGATACATTGGAATGATAAATTAGGCTCAGTTGAATTTGTTGCTTTATCGGGAGTAAGCAATAGGACACAAACATAGATTGATAAAAGCACGATTTTATTAATTAAAAACTGAGTATACTGAGCTTTAAGGCACAAAGAAAACATAGTTCAGTGCAAATGTGTTTTAGGTGGTAGCATGTCCATAAGGTTGAGTTCAGGGTTGTATTAACCATCATCAATGAGGCGTTGGATAGCATACTTCAATGCCAACATTTATTAGTCTCATGTCCTGGTCCTTGATGGTAAGCACGTTAAGCCTTTTGGTTGAAATTCTTTGGATCTGTAGGAGGCTTCCAAGGAAATAAATGAATGCATCCCTTCATGACCAAAATGGGCAAAAGTTGGGAAGGTTGGCAAGGTAACGGGCTGAACTTTTTTACTTCTTTCTTGGGTGGTTGAGGCGGTGGCGTAGTATTCGAAACAAAAACTAATGGTGTTTCTCCTGTGCGAGATATTAGCTAATCAACTTTAAAGGTTAATAGGTTCATTGCTTTTCGAAGTTCTTCGATCTCTTGTTGGATTTTGACTTGATCTTTGGTAGGAGAAGTCATCTTTCCTGGTAAGAGTATTAGACTTTAGATGGAGTGTAGATATGCGAGGAATGAATACAAAGATGATGCAAGCAATGCCTAGACTATTTGGGTTGGTACCTAGAGGGTGTCTGGGTGGATAACCAAGGGTTTTAGGTGTAGATGCTAAAAGGTGTTTATTTGAGAGGCCTAAAGTTTTGTTTTTGTTTGATTACTCGGGTCGCACCCAAGCGCCACTACCTAGGTTGCCTACATACCCCTTGTGAGGGATCATAACAGTTGTAGCTCTTGAAAAGGTTACCAATTTGATTACATATTTTAGTTATGTTTTTAGGGATATTCTCTGGTATTGATTAGATCTTGAATGTTGACTTTGAGAACTATGCAATTATTTATCAATTGCCCCTGTCCTTGGTGATAAGAGCAATACTCACCCAACTTGAAGCTCTTTGGTAGGGGATTGGGAATTGGTTTAGGTGACAAAGGTGTCCAATATTCATTCTTGATCAATTGAGGAAACAATTGAGACTATAGAGGAAGAGGAGTTAATCGTCTCTTGACTTTACTTTTAAAGGGATCAGTTAAAGTTCAACATTTCTGTGTTAAAGAGGAAGGTTGATGTATGGTGACAACTACAATAGGTTCTTTGATCTCAATTTGCAGGTTTGTGGATGCTAAGTCCATTTTCTTGTCCTCAAATCCTCATTCGATGCATGCACCAGGCTTTTGCAATTGATGAAAGTTTTGGAAAGCTTGTCCTGTCTTCCTAAGGTGTTCTATATCATCAAAATTATTGATAAAATGTTCACCAATTTGCTCCATGTCTTCCAAGTGTTTAGGTCGAGTTGGGTATACCAATCCAAAGAGACTCCTTTTTGGCTCTTAGAAAATAGTTGGACTAATAATATTTCATTAGATCCAAGCTGAAACATGTCCATGCAATAAAGAAGGATGTGAGTTCTGGGACAACTAGATTTATCATACTTGTGGAATTTTGGGATTTTAAACTTTTCAGGAAGGTTTAAATTAGGATGAGGGCACTCGATTAATTTTTTTTTGCTAGGATACTCGTATATCGACAATTCTTGCTCGGTGGGAGGTTGATGAGAGGCTTGCTCCATGACGATCCTGAAAGGACTCTTTTAGTTCAAGGGGGATTTTAACTTCTTTTTTATTTGTGTTGTGTCCTTTCGTTTTACTCTATTGGAGCTAGGCTATGTAGAAGTTTTAAAGTTGGTTGTCTAAAGGGCCTATGTTGTTGGTTTTATGAAGGTATCAATCTAAGTTGTAGGCATATCATAGGCGAGAACAATCTAGTGCAAACTAACAACTAGTTCTAGTGGTGCAAAATATGATGACATGCGATATGCTCATGCAAATGATGAAGTGCAAGCAAAAACAACAGAAAACCACAACAAAGCTAGTTTGCCCCTAATATGCACCTAGAACTATCGAGGTTGCTATGACTTGGCTAATTAGATCTTGGATCCTAAGCAAGAATGGGTCGAGGTTAAACTTGAATCATCTACACAAGTGTTGGTCAAAAGGGAGGGATTGATCATATTCTATGGTCGCCTAGCTATTGATTGGTGGGCTCCTAAGAAGGATAGCTTTGTAGGTAATGGCTTATTTGGAGTTGGATAAGGGGACCTAGCAAAGATGTGCGGTGATCTACGGGCAAGTAGATTAGGTCATGCAAGGAGAATGTCTTAAATTAGTGGACCTCTATCAAAATTGGGCAAAACATTTAGAAGGTGAAAACAAAGGTCAAACTTGAATTTAGAAAACAAATCCATCGTTCGAAGAAACTTTGAAAAACCTTTTGGGGGTTTGAGCAAAGTTGATTAACTTTGTCGGTTTTGATAAGATTTGAAAAAGTATGATTTTGGTATATCCTCAAGTTTATGGACTATTGATTTTTTCAATTATGTGAGTTAGTATTTGATAAAGAGACTTTATTTGACAATAATTGATGGTTTGATAGTTTTATCTCTCTTCAATTTATGAGTTGTTCATTTATTATGTTTTTGTTGACTTGATGAATTTCTATGTTGGATGATTCTAAAAATATATTTTTATTATGAATTAGGTATTGAGATTTGATGCTATTTTTTACATTTGTTCTTTGGGATTTAGGGAACTAGTGTTGTAATTAGGATCAATACTCTTGGGTTTTGGAAAGGGTTAACACTTGAAGGAAATGCCGAGAGTAATTAGTAACAACCTTTTTGATGTTGCTCCCCAAGAGCAACACATTGGATCAAACAACTACTCAGTTTAGAGAAGATCAAGAAAGATATTTAAGCTTGAATGTTTATAAAGGATCATGAGAATATCTTTTTGATACTAACTAAGGGAATATCAATCCTTACACCGTATATATACCTAGTTGACATCCTAGAGTTTTGAAGGTATGAAGGTTTAAGTGGCCCATTGATGTTATTTTCTCAAGAGTAATTCATAGAACCAAACATCTACTTGGCCTAAGTTCGGTTAAGGGAATGAAGTATCTTTTGATACTGGTTAAGGGGGGATTTAGACCCTTCACCATATATATATATATATATATATATACTAGTTGCTCCCAGAGTGGGTTAAGGTGGCGTTTTGATGCTACTTCTCAAGAACTGAATTCATAGAGTCATGCATTTACTTAGCCAAGAGATAGACACAGGATAAATAATGAAAGGGGTCAAAATGTCCATTTGATGCTACCTCTCAAGAGCTGAGCTCATAGAGTCATGCATCTACTTTGCCAAGATAGGGACATGGGACAAATAATGAAAGGGTTCAAAATGGTCAATCACTGAGCTCATAGAGTCATGCATATACTTACCAAGATAGAGAATGGAAACCTGGAATCGGAGGATGGTCATTTAAGAGTTTCAGATTCTAATAATTGTAGTTTTGATTTTGATCTTAACTCTTAGATTTCTAATCCTTAATTTTTTTTTGTTATTGTAGTTTAATCTTAGATGATACTTATAGATTTGATTTTTCTTATATTATTATCATTATTTGACTTTTAGACTTGGATAACATTTGGAAATTTGGGCCTAGGTGTTGCCTTTGGTGACTTTTTAGGGTGTTTTTGTGTCTTTTAAGTTTTAATGGAAGATCAAATCTTTATCATATTTCTAAAGATGGCAACCACATAGTGCAACATTCATAGTGTCTTAGTCCTAATTACACTATAGTTTCTTTATCCTACTTTCATCTAAGGCTTCTATGTATGAATATTCTAGGTGCGATGCATGGAGTCGTTGGATGGGTTCTAGACTCTAAGGTTCCAACAAGGTTACTGCCTTCAAACCTCTACCCATGGACAAATGGGCTTCTCCAGTTGGTAGCTACCTTGATGGTTTTGGTGGAGCTTTTGAGGACCAACGTCCAGAGGCACACACCTACTATCCTTCCCCTAATAGGTAAAGCGGTATTCTAATTCTATTTACATGAGAGTGTGTGAATTGTGAGTGTTCAAGTGTGCAAGAAAATTGAATAGGAAAGCAACATTGAACAAGGGGAGTGCAGTCACATGTTCAAGTTTACAAGCAATCTTATAAGTTCCCAAGTGGCAACATTTGGGGATGTAATAGAAGCTAAGTTCCCTTGATGCATTTTTAACTAAAATAAAGAAAAGGAAAGAGAAGAACAAGGAACAAAAGGGCTTGTTAAGGGGCCTGCCAGACACTTAGTGCGCTATAAGAATGTGTGATTTGGATTTCTAGGTTGCAATGAGGATGAAAAGAGGGTGTGATTTTGATGTTCTGGGCTGCGATGAGGCTCTAAGAATGTGCAATTTGGATTTCTAGGTTGCGATGATGTTGAAAGGAATGTGTGATTTTGGGATGGGAATGGCTTTGGGTGATTGCGCTGAGAAGGTTTATCATGCCCAACCTTCTTGTGGTGCGATTTTGAATCGCAATCTAGCAAGTCTTAAACTTAACAACACAAAACAAAAGGAATGAAACTAAGTTTGAACAACACCCAGTAAAGGTTCTAGTTTCCACAGCGGAATTGCCAGTTGTGAGCACCGGGAAGCTCATGGTCGGCTCAAAGAGATGGAGGAATTTTGAAATAAGATCTAGGCTTGATGGCGGGTTAAATGGGGGAATTTTGAGCTACAATTTGGTTTGGTGGGTAGGCATGGATTAAATAGAGGAGTCAAGTGGATGAGAAGGATAAGGTCGATCTTGGCAATCACTCAGGGCCATCGGAATGGGATCTTGATATTTTTGTG
The DNA here is from genome assembly GCF_000365185.1 of Nelumbo nucifera. The sequence goes on along the minus strand of NW_010729242.1, from coordinate 737,275 downwards.
GTTGATCGTTGTAGATTCGTGTTGGGATTTGTTGGCTAATTGTTTCCTAGTGATCTTAAGGTGATGGGTATGTTGGATTTGATTTTAAGGAGTTAGAGTTTGAATGTTGTATAGATCGGGGCCGTTAAAAAGGGGTTGACATAATGAACGGTGGATCTTTAGAGTTTTTCCATGAAAATTGATATGTAACTAAGTTATAGTTTTTCAAGTCTGAAAAAGGTGTCTGATTGGACGTTGATGTTGATCTTAAGGTTGTTATTTGTCCTATGGATTGTGTCAAATGAGAGCATTTTGGGTTTTATAAAGTCTTAAGTTGATCTGGTTGTGTTTCTAAGTATTTGAGGTCTAAGAGAAGAGTACAAGGAGGTAGGGTGAATGGACTAAGCAAAAATTGGGTGCTAACATCTTGGGATTGTGCATGAGCTGTTTTTTAATTTAATCACTAGAGTTTTGGGAATAGAAATTTCAACGAAATATGCCAAGCTAATCAGTTAATATGGGATGTAAATGAGGCAATTCTCATATATATGCCTTTGTAAGAAATTTGACATGAGAAACCAACATCCAAACCCAAACCAATTTCTTCTTCTTCTTCTAGTTCCTTGTTTTTTCATATGCTTCCTATCAAAATAGGCTAGTATGCTACAATTGATTAAAATAGACAATCAATTCAGATCTCCTACCCACATGGAATTATAGTTGTACATTGGGAATATCTCCCCATGAATGGTAACATGCAAATATGGGAGATGTTCTCAATGTACAACTATAGTGAGGCATAGGTAGGTGTAGGTAGGGTTCTTTTGAGTTTCCTTGTCATTGAGACAAAGTTCCCTAATTTGAACACTAGTCGATAACCTCTATATATGGGACTTGATCATATGCCAACCACTGCTCCAAAGGTCAAAATATGACATGTTATGTCACATGATGGTGTGCTTTAGTTGCCAATCGCCACTACTCTTGTTTCTACGAAAACCTCATCAAGGGTATATATGGTACTAGTGGGGCCCATGCGATGGATAGGAAAACAAACACAATATGATGATATAAAGGATTTAAAAAGTAAATGTAAACTTTACGTCATTTGCTCCAAGAAAAAAGACAATGGAAAATAATATTTATTTTATGTAATAAAAGAAGAAAATGTTAATTAACATTTTATGTCTACTTATAGTTTTGTTGTAAGTAATAAAATAGTTATTCATCACTAACGTAAATAACTATTAATAAGTTGATAATTTATTAATATTATCTAATTTATAAAATAATATTTATTTTTATTTAACTAATGTTATTTTAATATTTAGTAAATAGATAATAAATTAATAACATTTTAATAAATTATTATTATTATTATTATTATTATTAAAACAAAGTTATTTAGGAAAAACTTATGATGCTAGAAAGACACGATACACACCCCTTGTGAATTTTGATAAAAACCTACTTGATTGGTTACCACTTTTATGATGCCAGCTGGCATCATAGTTGAATTATTTAATGCTGTTTAATAATGTTATAGCCTTTTATTTTTATTGGCTATGGTTTTCATATAGTTATTTAGTATTTAATATTTTTAAATTATGTTATTTAAAATTTTATCTCTACTTATGATTTTTGTTGTATGTAATAAAATAATTGTTCATTACTAACATAAATGATAATTAATAGATCCAAATTTCAAAATACTTAATCATGTTTTGATTATTAATAAATTAAAATAGTTTTGAATTTTAAAAAAATGGATGAGTCATGTTTCTTTTTTGTTGGAAAACATTGAAGAGTGATATTTATTAGTGAAGATACGGTTATTATTGTCAAATAGCAGACAATTCATAGTTGTTATTGTCAAATATCCGTAATGAGGTTGTTGGTATGAATATATCGAAATTATCTTTTATCATCATTATAACATAATAATTATTTTTTATAAGTATATATAAAAATAATTATTGTTCCTAAGACATCCAAATTGAATAAATGTCCATACATGATAAATGCAACAATAAATACAATGGAAGCACATCAAGTAGTGTTGTTGATTTATCATCGTTTGAAAGTTGGGGTTGTTTCTATCCCCTATTCCAAAGGTGTTCTCCCTCCTTGTTTGTCCTACTCTATAATTTAAGGTTTGGTTTTAGTTCACAACTAATTGAACTCTTGGATTTTCATGGCGGTGAAAAGTAACACCAAGTCGTTTGCGGGTTTAACCACTTTTGGTGTGTCTACTATCATGGTGGAATGAGTGGAGTTTGATCTAAATTTTTCCATGGATGTTCTTACTCTAAGTGGACTTAACTACCTAGAGTGGTCTAAAGGGATTAAACTTTACATAACTGCAAGAGGAAAGATAATTTACATTAATGGAAAAATTAAGGAGCCGAGGATTGGTAGTGAAGAACATGATAAGGGGAACTAAGAAAACAATATGGTGATGTCATGGCTTTTAGTTTCTATGCTGTCACATGTGAGTAAACTTTTATGTGGGTAGAGACAACCTATGAAATTTGGGATCAAGCTAAATCCACATACTCTGAGTAGAGGAACTATGGAAAAATCTATCAATTGCAAGATAAATCCTCTACTTGTAGACAAAGGAGAGGAGTCTCTCAGTCTATTACTCTGATTTGACCTCTATCTGGAGGGAGTTGGATAATTATATGAATATGGATTGGAAGTGTGATGAGGATGCAAAAGCCTATAAGTCTCTTGTTTCACAATAGTGAGTCTTTTCCTTCTTTTTGGGGTTGAATCCTATATATGAATCTATTAGGTGCAAATTTTGGAATGCAAAGATCTTCCTCTCATGCAGGAGGTATATGCCATAATACAGTTAGAAGAGAGTTGGAAGAATGTGATGAACAGAAAGGCAGTTGCTTTGGCAGTTAGGGGAGGTGCAAGTGTAAGTGGTGGAAGTTCCTTTAAGAAGGATGATCCTTAGAAAAATGTGGATGACAAAAATAAACTTTGGTGTACTCATTGCCAATAATCCAGGTGGGCTCAAGAATTAAGTAAGAATTCAGTAAGCCAAGTGGGCTCAAGAATTAAGTAAGAAATCGTCTCAAGAACAAAACAAGAAGCGTAGTCAACAAGGTTAGAAGAAGTACAATTCAATAAACATGGTCTCATAGTAACATTAGACTTCAGGTTCCACTATGAATCAAGATCTTCCTTCTAGTTCTAATCCAAAGGAAGATAATCATCAACTCATTCTGCAACCATCTTGACGGAAGCATGAAAATGTATATCTAAAGTGTACTCAACAATTGACATTTGTAAAATAAAGAGCTTAAAAGTAATATTTTTACATAATAATTTTATAAATGTCAATTTTATTATTTGTGCAATTTTTATGCTGCAATAATTAATAATTGATTGGAGGAAAGCCCAAACATAGGTCCAAGAAACCCAAACCCAAGTTCAATGACCCAAGTATGAGTGTTGATTCGTTTCCCACTTTACTCTGAACAAGATCCTATATTTTGGGAATATCTTTCTCTACAAATGTCAAAAGTCAATGATTCTTGAGGCTATGGATAGATAAGAGATAGAGCTATAATTTATCTGTTGACAACTTTCTCTAAATCAATCTCTGTCTAAGCAAATATTGGGGGATAAGACATGGATCTGGGCTGAACAGATTGAGGAGCCTAGCATTACAATAAAAGGGAAAAATCTAACATAAAAGGGGAACAACTTTCAGAGGTTATTTGGCATTATTTTCTCAGTCTTTCATAGAGGAGAAGAGGGGAGAATGACATCCAAGTGCGGCTAAAGCTTCAACAAGGCCAGGGAGGATCTTGATCAATGAATTTTACTTGTTATTTTACTTTGATTCTTTGAGAGATTTCAATGTTTAATTTTGTTCTTGAGAGATTTCTTTTATTATTTTGATAAACTTTGAAGTTATATTCTTCAATTTCCATATAAGATTAGTCATGCTCTTTTTATGTTCAATTTGTTGGAAAATAATTGATTGGGTAGATTTATTTTATGAGTTGATCTTTGATTGCAATACTATCAATCTGATATGTTGTTGTTCTTGGGTAGTTTGTAAGAATAGATCATTCTGTTCTTCATTGAAAATTAATTCTCTAAGAACAAAAGCTTTTGTTCTTGTCGTTGGTTTCAAATTTATATTTTCCGATTGTTTTTTTGGGATGTAAAATTTGCAATTGAGTAATAAATAAAAATCAAAGTCGAGACCAGTTAAGCAAATCGATCAAGTGAATCTCAAAGCCTTGTTCATCATAATACTACTTTTCATCCTTTAACCATTGTTACTTTTTTTCAAATATTTTTGCTATTCTTTTTATTTCTAAAAAATCATTTTTATAGGTTATTCACTCTTAGTGATAACTCCTTTTGTTGGTTTAATCAGCTTCTATGTGGATTCGACACCTAAAGCCATGCTTCAACGACCGCTTAGCCATGGGTAATAATTTTGGGCGAGACACATCTTAAGCTGCATGGTAGGACAATTCACTACTCCCTCTACTTCTTTTGCATCTACATTAGGTAGCTTTTTTATAACCTTCCATGTAACTTCTCATGCCTCAAAGCTTCCTTGGATTATTGATTCTAGATCCTTAAACCAATTGACAAGTAAGTCCCATTTATTTCAGTCCTATAACTTGTTTTCTATGAGAGATAAGGTGAGACTAGATGAAGATTCATTATCCATCATAGTTGGTTTAGGAACCGTTTCCCTCCCACTTGGCTTTACACTTTCAAATGTATTGCATGTACATAAGCTTACCATAAACTTGTTTTTCATAAGTAGCATTACAAACTCCTTGAACTACTCAGTGACATTTTTCCTGGTCTTGTGCTATACAGGATTTGATCTTGTGGAAGTTGATTAATAAAGGGAGTATGGTTGATGGTCTCTATGTATTGTAGAATAAAACTAGTCTTGAGGCCATAGAGTTTGGTTTTGCATCTACAAAGTCTATGAGTCAGTCCAGTATGGGTCAGCTTTATTTATGACATAGTTGTCTTGGTCATTTGTCTTTTAAGTCATTGAAAAATTTGTTCCCAAATTTGTTTTAAGTCAATGTCCATGTTTGAATTGAAGTGTCAAACTTGTCAATTAGTAAACATTGTAGAAATACTTTTCCTTCAAAGAATAATAAAGTTAAATTTCCTTTCTGTATTATTCACTCTGATGTTTGAGGCCCTATTACTTTACCTTCTTAGACCGGTTATAAGTACTTTATTATGGTTATTAATGATCATTCCAAATATGTATGGATGTATCTAATGTGGTCAAGAGATGAAGTTGTAAAAAGTGTGAAAGACTTTTAATGTATAACATTCACCTAGGTTCAGATTGAAATTTAAATCCTTTAGTTTAATTCCAAAGAGTACTTCCACTTTGACATTACTAAGTTTTTCACCTCACATGCATCTTTTCACCGTAGTTCATGTGCTAGAATATGTTAGGTATAAATTTTCCAGTGGATTTACCCTACCTAACATGGAGTGCTGTTTTAAGAACCTTGTTGCCCTCTTTGAATTTCATGGGCTTTACAGCTTAATTAGCTTATTGAAGTTTGAAGCCATGATTTGTTTGTATTTGATTTGTTTTTGCAATGACTTCTCTCTTCCCTCTTCTATGCATTCTAGCTTGTCATTGAGCAAGTGGTCCATATCCTTTGTTCGAAACTGTTTTTCCATTACATAGGCTGCTTTGGTGGACACTGTCTGTATCTTCATTGGTAGAACAACTTCCTGGTTGTATACCAATGAGTATGGTGTTGCCTTTGTGCTTTTTCTAATTGTTGTGCGGTAAGCCCAAAAGTGTTTTAGACAACTTTTCTGACCAGTCTTTTTGGTTTTCTCCTACCATCTTACTCAACATCTTCAACATGGTTTTATTGGTTGCATCTGCTTGCCCATTCCCTTGTGGGTAATAGGTTGTAGATGTGCTTAGTCTTGCCCCATACTGCCCCAATAGGTCCCAAACCTCCTAATTCTTTATGGATAAACCATTATTTGTCAAAATCCTCATGGGGACCCCGAATTGGGGGACTATATGTTGCCTAAGGAAGTTTGTGAAGTTTTTTGCACATTCTTCTTTGGGGTATGGCCTCTGCCCATTTTGTGAAATGATCTATAGCCACTATGATGAAATAGTATCCTAGGGAAAGTGAATGTATTTTGCTTATTAGGTCTACACCCTAGGTGTGGAAAGGCCATGGTGTAATGATGGGGTGGAGATCATTGGTTTGTTGGTATATCCTTTTGGCATGTACTTGGCATTTGTGGCACCTTCTCACATGCTTTTGGGTGTTCTCCAACACTGTGGGCTAGTAAAAGCCTAAATGCAAGATGTGGTTATGTAAGGCTAGCTGTCCCTGGTGTAGGGCTGGTCTGGAGCTGTGGGCTACATCTAATGCTTCTTCTATTTCTTCCCTGGCTAGGCATCACAGAGGTTTCCCAGTGTAAGGTTTTCTGTATAGCACTCCATCGTGAAGGTAGAACCTTTTGGCTTTTGCTAAGAGTTTTATCTTAATAATTGGGTCGACATCTGTAGTGTTGTTCTCGATGTATTCTATGTACATGAATCTCTAGTTTGCTTCACCAACTGTATGGCATTCATTTTTGTCCGCTTCCGGGATGCACTTCTCGTAGTCATTCTAAATCCTGGCCGCATCTATTTTCATCTCTGGCCAATAGTACCCTAACCTTTGCAATCTTTTGTACAGTGTGTTGGTTATATATCTACAATAGGTTTTGTGGGTCTCGTTCAAGACCACTTTTGCCTCTTTGGGCCCTAAGCATCTTGTCCTAACTCCATCTGCCAATCTGTGGTGTAGTACCCCACACACTAGTTGGAACCTTAATAGTGTATTTCCGTCTTGCATTACCTCTGTTGGGTTGTTCAACTTCTGTATAACACCACCTCTCCAATCCTCTGTTGTTATGTGATCTTTCATTTCTACCCAATGTCCCAATCTTTCAGTTGATGGTTCACAGTGCATTTGGATGGTAAGGTTGATTGGGATTTCACTCGGCTGTATTTTTTATCCCAAAGTGGCTAATGCATCGACGTACCTATTTTTCGCTATGTTCTGGTGTTCGTAGGTTACTTCTAGGTCCCTAATTAACCTTTGGATTAGGGTCCTATATGGCAAGATCATCAATTCCTCAATTGTGGTGTTGCCATCCATCTACCCAATCACCAATTTTGAATCTCCTATTACTTTAACCTTCTTGGCTCCAGAGTCCTTGGCTATTGTCAGTCCCAATACTAATGCTTCGTACTTAGCTATGTTGTGTGAACAAGGGTAGTGCAATTTGAAGGAATAGGCTGGGGTATCCCAGGTAGGCGAAGTTAATGTGACTTCGACTCCGACTGGGGTGCTAGTACTGCTTTCGTCGAAGGTCAGGGTCCATTCCCCTTCTTCCACTATTGTGATGATGGGTAGTTTTTCGGGTACTTCTTTAGAGATGGGGAAACTGTCATTGGTGGGAAAGGAGGCTAAGAGGTCTGCAAGCACTTAACACTTAATGGCTTTTGGTTGGGTGTACTCAATGCTGTACTCATTTAACTGCATCATCCACTTGACTAATCTTCCTAAGAGAGGAGGTTTGTCTATAAAGTACTTGATGGGATAGCTCCTTGTGATCAACTTTACTTTTTGGCCTAGAATGTAATGTCTGAACTTCTGCATCACGAACACTAATGCCAAACATTGTTGCTCGATGTGGGAATAATTCTTTTCAGTTGTTTTCAAGGTTCTACTAGCATACTATATTGGACACTCGATGCCCTCGTCATTGTCCTAGGCTAATAGGCATTCTACGGCCTCTAAGTTTGATGTGATGTACACATTGAAATCTCGACCACTCTTAGGTGGTGACATGGTTAAGGCCTTAGCCAAAGTCTTTTTCAACTAGTTGAAGGCATCTTGGTGCTCCGTTGACCACTTGTACTCTGTAGACTTCTTAATCAATTTCAGTAGCGACATCACTACATGTGCTAGGTCGGGAATTAACCTTTCCTATGAAGGTCTTCAGTTGAGACTCAATGTTTGGAGGGAGAAGGTCTAGAACCACTTTCACCTTGACCTCATCTAGATGGATCCCGGTCTTATATACTCTATAACCTAGGAACTTTCCAAACTGTACTCGAAAGGTGCATTTTAAAGGGTTGAGTCTTAGGTTGAATGCTTTGCATCTGTCGAAGACTTTTCTAAGTATTTCAGAATGATCTTCCCTTTTCTTTTCCTTCACCACTATGTCATCAATGTAGTATTCTATCTCCTTGTGCATCATGTCATGAAATACGCTCGTCATCGCGCTTTGGTACGTGGCTCCGGTGTTCTTCAGGCGAAAGGGTTTCATTTTGTAATATAAATTCCCAATTGACATTCGGAATGCCATATGTGGTGCATCTACAGGGTCCATGAAGATCTGATTGTATCCATTGCAAGCATCTAAGAAGGAGAACATTTGATTTCTTGCCATTGAGTCTATTAGGATATCCATGTTTGGTAGAGGGAACTCATCTTTGGGGTAGGCTCTATTCAAGTCTCTGAAATCAACACAACACCTAGGGTAGGGGTGGGGGAAGTTAGTGTACTAATCTTGTTATGATAATTGAAAGCTAGTGTTCTAGAGCTTGAATACTAACCTGAGTTGTCCATTCTTTTTTTTTTAACTGAAACCACGTTGGTTAACCTTTGTGGATGTGCGGTGGGCTTGATGAAACCTACTTTCAGAAGTTGTTCGACCTCCTCCTTTATTTTCAGAGCTATTTTTGGCTTGAAGATCCTTTGTGGCTGCTTCACCAGTTTGAATTTCGGATCTATGCACAGAGAATGCTTGACAAGGGCTAAATCCAATGCCGACATTTGGTCGTACGACCAAGCAAAGACATCCTCATGGTTTTCAAAACTGGACCGGACCGGACTATCAGACCAGAAAAACCGATAATCGTTCAGCCCCCCACGTCTAGTTATACTATAAACCATTACTTATTAAAAAACGTTGAAAAAGTAAAAAAAAATCACTGATCTGGGTGGTCAAACTGCTAAACTATTCAACCTGGGCAGCGGTTCGCGGGTATCAAAATTCATTTTCATTCATTTTAAGACCAACAAAAAATACCATTCATGTTCCCCGATTCCAGCCTTACGAGTTTGGGTTAGAATGAAAAATTTTCATTTTCGTTCTAACCCTTCCATGTTCCATCCTTCCTTTCTCTCACCACATACTTCGATGGCGCTACCGATGACCTACAACAGCCACGACCAACATCGACCGACGATGAATCACGATGACCAGCGACTACGACGGATTTTCTTTCTCAAAAGGGCTTTGACGGTGAACAACAAGGAGAAGCGGAGGATTTCCTTCCTCTTTAATTAGCAGCAATAAGGAGCAACAAGGAGCAACGACAGTCGACGATTTTGTAGCGGCGAATTTCCTTCCTCTTTTGATTAGCAGCAACATGGAGCAACAAGGAGTAGCGACGGTCGGTGATTTTGCAGTGGCGGCCGACCTTCCTCTTGTAATCACTAGCCACAAGGAGTAGTGGTGATTGGCGATTTTGCAGCGGTTGCCGATGGTCAGCTTTGAACTTTTTGCTTAATTTTTATTGCAAAAATATGATAAAAATTTATCACATGTATGAGTATGACTAAACATATCCTAATTTATCTTTACTTTTTTGTATTTTTTAGAATGCTTCTGTACTTTTTTTGTATTTTCTATTTGTTATGTACTTTGTTATTTTTGTACTTAGAAAGTTTTATTTTTTTGTATTTTTTGTGTATTTTTTGTATTTTTTGTATTTTATTTTTATATTTTCTATGTGTTTTGTACTGTATTATTTTTGTATTTAGATAGTTTTATTTTCTATATTTTCTCTGTTTTTATTTAATTTTATGCTATTTTTTATTTTTTACAAATATATTTTTTATTTTTAATTTATTTATGACATCAAGAGTCGAACTGTTCGACCCGGACGGTTGAACCACTTAATCGGAAATCAGTCCCTGACCGGTTCTATTTTTGGTTCATTTTTAAAAACCTTGTTGTCGAAACTCTATGAAAGAGAACACAGATAAGTTTTGTTTCTAACAAAAGCCTAATGTTTGTGATGAGGAAAGGATTCTGTACCTTTCAGTAGGTCGAGTAATTTCCGTTTCTCCTCGAATCATAGCTTGGTCGAGATATATAATGGCCTTTTCTTTGCTCCTTCAGCAGCCATGTTTATTTCCTCTAGTGGCTCTTCCACGACATCAATGGAATGTTGCATTTGTTTGGGAGGCATGTGGACCTCACCGTAGTATTCTATGGTTTCTTTTTTCTGTCCCTATTATTTTGAGTAAATTTTAGTATCTTTGGTTTTGTTATTAGTCGTATGTATTTATTTGGTACCCCGTACCATTGATTCTGATGGATTTTGTTTCGATTGTTCACTTCTTTCTACGATGAGGTCATCATGATGTCCATTTGTGGGGATGGTATGGCAAAATAGTTCTGGTTGAAACACCATTCGAAATGACTGCATTCATGGAGGCATATACATATTGAAGAGTGTAGTAACCATTCTCACTCAAGCAGTAAATGTGCACATGACATATATTTGATTTAGTAGAAGATGCATGCATACAATGATAGAAATGTGTATGCACAATGATAATTTGATTCAAGTAATAAGTGTATGGTGATTATTTGATTTCAGGAAATGGTGCATGTATAGTGGTTGATTTTGAACTTGGTGATAGAAGTATCACAAGGATTTGATGATGTACATATAACAAATATTGAAGTCATACCTTAGGGATGGCTTTGTTGGAGGCTGGCGCACTGTCGTCCTCGTATTCCTCCACGATAGTGTAGTAGCTTCTGCTATTGTCGCTTGTAACTTGGACACACCTCATCCTCTTCTTCCTTTCCGACATAGTAGGGGGTTCATTCACAGGGTTCGGTAGCTGCACGCCTTCTACCCTGGCCACTCTCATCTAACCTTCATTAGCTAGCTCAGTATAGTAAATTGCGTCCTGTGTAGGCGAGTCTCTGTCTTGTCGAAAGGGACACTAGTCGCTAGGATTCTCACTACGCGCCCTTTGTACTTTGCTTTTATGCACAGATGACACGTTGATGGGACTAAAGCCAAATCGTGTATCAGAGGACGCCCCCCAACAAGGCGTGGTATGCAGTTCTACCTGAGATCACCTAAAACTCCTACGTGATGGTAAACGGTCCTATTACAACCGATAACTCGATGGACCCGTCTGTGGTAGACGCATTGCCATTGAAGTCCGTGACCTCCATCAGTAACCCTTTGACTATCTCCTTCTGAATGTTCATTAGCTTTAGGGTATGGTCTGAGATCAGATTCACGGAACTCCCTTGGTAGATCATGGATCGCCTCATCTCAAAGCCCCCTATTTTTGTCGTGATGTATAGGGGTTAGTGGACAACATGTTGTCATGAGTGAACTCTACATTTGTCTTATTAGACCAGTGGGCTCTAGCGGTCTCCTGAATGCCTCTGTCAGTGCCCTGATGGCGAGCCTCCTTGTTGAGGCGTTGGCCCCCTGCTTGCTGAAGAACTGTTGTAGTTCGACACTCTGTTCGAACCTTTGTATCAGCATGTCTGGGTGATCTTGGCCCATCGGTCCAACTACATTGATAGTCCCTCCTTGGGTGTGTGCGAGGAGGGGGTTCGTGTCTACCTGGGCTGGCTTTCTCTTAACCAAATTGTCGAGCTTCACCTTCTAGTCACCATAGTGAAAAACAGTCCATCAGGTCGTGGTGTGGCGATTGGTGAAAATTGCACCACCTTCCTTCGTGCCTTTCCTTCTTTGGGTCAATCCCTGCTGGTAGTGGCAACAAGTTGATGACACGATCTTCTACAAGCTTGTTCATGATCATGATTATTTCCTCTTTGGTGCAGGCAAAAGGAGGAGGGAATGGTGAACCATTTCTTCTGCCTTGGTTGCTGTTGCGATAATAGGGCCCCTGCCTAGGCCCTCCAGTGTTGTGAGGCTTCCTATCGACAGTATAAGCCTCATTCTTCCCATACTAACACGTGATTAATGTAGACTGGGACGCGGTACTTTTGACAGTGCACGCCTTCCTCTCCGTGCACTTCCACAGTTGGTTGAAGGTTTCAACCTTCACATTCTCTATGCCTATCCTGTAGGCGGATTGCATGCCTTGCACATATTGTTCGACGAAGCTTTTCTTAATGACATGTTCGTCGAAGATTGAGTGGGTCAGCTTCTAAAACCTCATCACATAGGCTAAGAGGTCTTCCCCTGCACATTGCTCTGTGTTGCGTAGGTTTGCCATTGTTAGTCTCCACACCATGGTGAACCACTTGGACATAAATCTCTTCGCCAACTCTCCCCATGAGTCAATTCTTCCCGTAGTTAGATTGACGAACCAGGTGTAGGCTGGTCCAATCAAAGATTTGGAGAACTCTTTGTCTTTTAGATCTCTATCAAGAGAAAAAGACCCCAAAATGTCCTCAAACTTATCCATGTGCTCTTGCGGGCTTCCCTTCTGCCCGTCGTATTATGGCCGTTGTTGGGGAGGGACGTAACTAGTAGGGTAAGGTTTGTAATGGATCCAGTTAGAGTTGGGTTTCTGCAAGATGAGGGAGGCTAGGGCCCTTTTATGATTTTCCACCATCAGCCCCTGAACGTATTCCTTCAGTTCATCGTTGGGTGGGTTTGAGGGGTAACCCGAGGCTGTTCAATGGTGGGTTGGTTAGTTTGTGTAGGTGTAGGGTTTGTTTTGGCTGGTTGCTCGGGTATGGTAAGGTTTTGGTTGGCGAACTGGTGGCTCATGGGGATGGATGTAGAAGGAGCGGCTAGAGTAAAAGGGGATCGTTGGGTCCCGGTCGACTACTGGAGGAGAAGCTGGAAAGTGTCTCTCATCTCTTGTTTCATATGCTCTATGTGATTGAAACGAGACTCGAACTTGTAGACTTTGTTTGAGAGTATCTTGATGCCAACCTACTCGGTCGACTCCATACCAAACTGATCTCTAGCCTTTGGGTTGATGTTCTCTTGGTTGTTTTTGTGTTCTTCTAGGATAGGGGAAAGGTTGATCCTGCGTGTGGCCATCCTTTATGATCAAGGAAGAACCAGAGATTCTAATGTGAGTGAAGTGGTTAGGCTACGTGCGGTGGTCTCCTTGAAGGACAAAGGAAAGCCGAGAGTAGGAGGTAGGCTGAAGGCTAGGGCGAATGGAGTGATAGAATGATTCTCTCGTTATGAGTCGGACCCCCATTTATAGGGAGAGATCCAGAGGTCCTGAAAGGAAGGAGCCAAAAGTGTTTGATTCCCATTAGGAAAGGGAATCTTAAATTTCGATGTCAATTGTCAGGAAACACTGCTAAGGTTTCGCCACATGTCTTATGAGATATCTCAAGGGTGAACTTTCCTTTCATTTGAGGGTTCTCATAATACCCGTGTGTTACTTCCTTTTGTGACCCTTTTAAGCCAACGTGGCACAGGTGATGTTACCACTTAGCTCACGTGTCCTCGTTAGGCTGACACGACGCCCTGTCACGCGCGTTATTAATGACACACTTGTTTTCGCGTTATTAATGACACACTTGTTTTCTTTCTTTTATTTCTATCTGCGCGGGTCTAAATCTCATCATGACATGTTCTGTGTCAAAAGTTCATCGCAGATGTGCGATGAGCTATGGACTTATCTCAGGTGTGCGATTAGTTGTGGGCTCATCGCAGATGTGCAATGAGTTGTGGACTCATCGTAGGCATTCGCGTACTATTGATTTGACACCTTCTGTGTGCTGATGGCCTGAGTGACCATCATGTACCTACTCACAATAGAATAACATTACAAAAAGAAAAAAAATCATCTCCTTGAAGTTGTTCATGGGTTGTTGCTTCATATGAATGTCCCTAAACATTTTTGGATGGATTTTGTTTTATCTTCTACTTATCTCATTAACTATATGCCATATTAGGCATTAGAGTACAAGGCCCCGCATTAGCTCTTGTTTCCCAATGCTCCATTGTTCTCTATCCCCATGCATGTATTTGTTTGTTGTTGCTTTGTTCTTTACCTATCTCCCTCTTATGGTAAACTAGACCCTTATGCTATTCCATGTATTTTTTTGGGTTACCCCTAGGGGTGAGCATTCGGTTTGTTTGGTTAAAAACCAAACTAAATAAACTGAATTTTCAAAAACCGATATACCCGTAGGTAGGGTAAAGGCTTGGTTGGGGGGAGCGGTCTCTTTGAAAGATAGAGAAAGACCGAGATTTAGGGGGATTGGATCTCATGCTAGGGCATCAAGCTCAGGTGGTAGAGATGGGAGTCGATGGAAAGGGTACTTGATTGCTGAATGAATTCCATTACGAGGAGGATCTCTATTTATGGGAGGAGATCCCAAGATCCTAAAAGGAAGGAGTTAGAGGTGCTTGTTTCCTATTAAGAAGGGAATATTGGATTTGCTATCAATCATTAAGGGCATTGATGGGGTTTCGCTACGTGTCCCTATAGGGATCTTTCTGGGGATTGGCTTTCCTTTCACTCGGTGATCCTTATGGCCCATGTGTGCTACTTCCCTTCGTGTGCTTTTATTAACTGTCATGGTGTTAATGGCATCGCTGTCTAGCGAATGGCGTCTTTCTAGACATCTGTGGCACTTTATTACTTTCGTTCCTTCGAGGTTACGTGTACAGGTGACGTCTGGGCCCAGTTCTTGGTGAACCAGGGTGCTGTAGCGCCTGAGAGTTTATCGTAGGGCCGGGTGGACGTGAACCTTTTCGCAAGTTTGACTCGGGCTTGCTTTGATTTGAGCTTAAGAATAGGTTCATCGCAAGCGTGCGCTGTCCCCTAAGTTTATCGTAGTCTTGTGATACGCTACGAGTTCATCGCAAGCTTGCGATGATCTGAGGGTTCATCGTAGGCCTGCAATGATCTGAAGGTTCATCACAGGGGCAGATTGGTTGTAGACTGATCGCAAGCGTCCATGTGGTATCAATGCGGTGTTTACTATACTCTGAGGGTCTAGGCGAGCACTATATAATTGCAATACCTATTTGGGAAACCGAACCGAAACTGAACTTTGCAAAAATCGAACAAACCGAACCAAAATTTTTTGTGGTTACTTCGGTTGATTCGGTTAAAACCGAATATGCTTGCTACTCTTAATCTTTCCTATGCATTTTCACAGTCCAGATTCGGTGGCTAACAAAAATACTAGGAAGAACTGAAGATTAAAAGGGAAAAATAGAAAAAAAATACTTGTACTTAGAGATTCAAATGGCAAAGAAGAAAATAGGGATGGAACTAAAATGAACTAAAAAACTATAGATTAAAGAAGACCAACCAGATTCTATCACTTGCTACAACCCACCAGAAAAGTTAGTTTGCTGGATGTTGAACGTTGAAGTAGTGGAACTGGAACTCATAGTTTGCTACTTTTTTGCTCAAACGCTCACTGTTGCAAGGGACTTACTGACTTAGGGCTTTTGTCTTAAGAGGTTAGAGGAAGATGAAAGTTGATGGTTAAAGGGACAAAGGCTAATGGGTTTTGGCCTGTGGGTAAACCTTTGGGTTTTTCACTATATTTGTATATTTACGAAGTTACCCCTAAAAGTTTAGTTTTTTGGGTTTTGACCAAAGGCTAATAACCTTTGGGCTTTTCATTATATTTGCATATTTACTGATTTATCCCCTGGAAGTTTGTTTTTTTTTTGGTTAGCCAAACTATTAAATCTCACAATTGAAACCAAAAACCGAAGTTTGGCAAACCGAAACCGAACTGATTGTTTGAAATAACCGAACGGAAAACACCAAAACCAAATTTTTAGTTCAGTTATTCGGTTTTAACCGAATTATGTTCACCTATTTACCCCTGCTCTGAAAAGGGTTATCCGTGCTTTAATCTTGTCTCTAGGAAATTTTATGTATCTATGGATGCGTCCTTCTTTGAGAGTGACCCATTTTTCCCCTTTTCTCCTCAATGGAAGAGTAGGGTTGAGGAGAAACGCATATTAGTTCAACTTCCTCTGTTTCTTGATCCTCGTCCATTCCATGTGTTTCTTCGTTGTCAAAAGGGCTAACCAATTGGCCAAGTGCTAAAGCTGCAAAGCAACTTGAAGTCAAAATCTCCAAGGGTAGATCCTTCTCTACCAGGTACTAGTATCCCTATTGATATGCTTAAACTCATTGATATAGATACTTCTATTGTTGATGATTTTATCATTCTTATTGCTAAGAGAAAGGGTGTTAGGTCTTGTTTTACCAAGTATCCCATTTTCCATTTTGTTTCCTATGAGAACATCCCACTTCATTTCCATGCATTTTTTTCTTCCAATAAAAGTGTTCCTATCTCTAATATCCCTATGAATGTGGCAAATGCTCTATTAATTTTTGAATGGACAAATGCAATGAAAGAGGAAATAAGCACTCTACATAAAAATGATACATGGGAGTTGGTGGACCTTCTTGATGGAAAGGAACTAATAGGGTGCAAGTGGGTATTTATGGTGAAACATGGGGTTGGTGGCAGAGTGGAAAGATAGAAAGCTAGGTTGGTAGCAAGGGGATTACACAAGTGCATGAAGTAGATTATGTTGAGACCTTTGCCCAAGTTGCCAAGATGAACTCTATTAGAGTTCTCTTCTCTCTTCAACCAATTTTGACTGGGATTTTCATCAACTAGATACCAAGAATGCCTTATTGAATGGTGATTTAGAAGAAGTATAAATGATTCAACCTCTTGGTTTCTATGCTAAAGGCAATGAATAGAAAGTGTGCAAACCGAAGAAATTTTTGTATAGACTAAGAAAATCGTTAATGGATTGGTTTAGCAGGTTCCATTTAGCCATGCAACAGATTCATTTCAAGCAGTGCCAATTTGAAAATACACTATTTGTGAAGAGGAAGAAGGTAAACTTGCAGCAGTATGGTGTATGTTGATGACATAGTAGTCATTGGGATTGGACAAGTGAGATTTAGAAGCTTAAGAAGTTTTCAGCCACTCAATTTGAGGGGAAGGATCCGGGACCCTTGAGCTATTTTCCTGGAACTGAAGCTACCTGCTCCAAAAGAGAGATCTTCATTCTCAAAGGAAATACATCCTAGATCTTTTATAGGATACAAGTAAACTGAAAGCAAAACTAGTGATTCTCCAATTGACCCTAATTACAAGTTGGGTAATTGTGATAGTGAGACAATAAATGATGTAAAATAGTTCAAGAGACTTGTAAGGAGTCTTCTATTTCTGCCTGTGACTAGGCTTGGCATTGAATAGCCGTGGGTGTCCTCAATTAGTTCATGCAGGCCCTTAAGGCATTCCACATAGAGGTTGCTGAGAGGATTCTCAAGAAGTATCTAGGGGCTGGTTTGTTAATGCAGAAGCATGGGCATTTAAAGGTGAAAGTGTATACAATTGTTGATTGGGCTGGATTTGTAGCTGAAAGGAAACCTACTAGTGGATATTATACCTTTGTGGGATAAAATCTTGTCACATTGAGGAGTGAGAAATAGAGTGTGGTGGCTAGGTCTAGTGCGGAGGCAAAATACAAAGCTATTGTCCCGTGATGTTGTTGGAACCTTGTAGATAAGAAATATATTAAGTGAGTTAGGATTCACCGTTGATAGTCCTATGTTATTATATTGTGACAACAAGACAACTATCAATATTGTTGCCAATCTAGTTCTTAATGATAGGACTAAACATACTGAAGTGGGCAAATGTTTAATCAAGGAAAAAATTATGAATGGCAAAGTATGTACCTCTTAAGTTAGTTCTGAAGTGCAAATTGTAGATACCTTCAGAAGGGGCTTACATCACTTGTGACACAATGACTTATGTGACAACTTGGGCATGATTGACATCTATGTCACAACTTGAGGGGGAGTGTTAATGGATGGATGGAGTTGCCACCTTAACTTTTGGGAAATGGGAAATTTAGGAAAACTCAGAAATTTTCAAGAAAAATAAAAGTTTTCTTGGTGATTCATTACTCAATGGAATTAGAGATTCTTAGGGTCCGGGGACCAAGGTACGGTGTGGAAAGGTGTTAGGCACCCCACACATGCCTGGTTAAACCAGCCTCTACTTCACCAATGTCCAAGAAAAATTTAACAATTTTGGGCTTTAAATTTTAATTAACTCATACACATAAATTTGTTAAGACAAGAGAAATGGAATTTACCAAAAGAATGCTAGCAATGAAACAAATTAAATTATGGATGGAGAGGCTAAGCTAAAGTGAACAAATTCAAACATATAAATGAAATAGCACATGATGGAGAATTGGGATGGAACAATACATTCTAAAATATGAACTAACTCTACTAAGGGGTAATGCCAAAACAACAGATTAAGTAATTAGATTGAGTAAACTTGCCACAAATTATTAAATTAAGCAAACGACTAGCTAATTAGAGGAGGTTGAGATTAAGAGAGACCTAGGAGAAGAGTGAAACAAAATATTCTTATCACAAGTAGAAATAAGAAAGGAAATGACTCGTTGGAGAGTGTTGTATTTCTTTGAAATTAACTTGATAAATGACACTAAGTGATTAAGGAAGCTATGCAGGGTTAGTGTTGACTAAATTATTGATGATGAAACTAGCTAATAAGGTATGCAAAAAAGAATTTACCAGTAAGGCTTAGTTTGGATAGTGTACAAATACAAATATGTACAGTGTAAATAGATACAAAATACCAGGTTTTGTACTCTACATAATTGTATTTGTACTCCTTCCGAATTGAGCCTAAAGAAATAATCTACTAATGCAATTATCTAGAAGTTAAATATTATAGATGGATGAAAATCCTACACAAATTCCAAGAAAAAAAGACATGGTATTAAAATTGATCACTAGCACTCTCTTGAAATTGGTGGCTTATCGACTAAAGAGACAAAAGAAAAAAAAAAAGATGGGGCTGGCTTTGCAAAATGCTACAAAACGGTGAAATTAAATAAATTGGAAAGAGTACAAATGCAAATATGTATAATGTAAATACAAACAAAATGATACAAAATATAAGATTTTGTGCTCAACATATTTGCATTTGTTTGTACTGTACATATTTGTATTTGTACTCCTCCCAAATTGAATTTAATTATTAAGGCTCAGTTTAGAAAGAGTACAAATGCAAATATATACAACGTAAATACATACAAAATATATGGTTTTGTTTTCTACATATTTGCATTTATTTGCACTTTACATATTTATAATTGTACTCCCAAATTGAGCATAAGTGCCAAATGATTGCTGAACTAAACTGAGAGGGGACGACATATTTGATGATGCTACAAATATGTTGGTTTTAATAAAAAATTAATCCTATCCTACGCAACTTATTATTGAAAGTGAAAGGGTGACGCTACTTCAAGGTGGCAAACGACTAAATCTGATCATTGGGTGAAATAAATTGCTTGTAAATCAACACCAAAAAAGAGAACGATAATGCAAGGATAGAATTCTTCATGGTCCATTTCAACAATATTTGGTCCCCATAACCACTCTAGTTCCTCACTTGGATTTAATGCAAGGATGGAATTCGCTCTTTTTGTTCAACCTTCGAAAGATCTGGAGTCATTTTAGAGTGATGGGATGTTGCCCAAGTGATGAGGAACATATTGGATGGCCGGAATTTTTCTGCTACGCTGTCGTTATTTCAAGAATGTTTCATGCTTCACTTCATGAACATAAATACAACTTAGGGGGTTCTTTGATTGTAATACTAGTATGGGGGAATACTAGGGATGTTAGAGAGTGAGTGGGGAAGTCCTTGGACGTGAGTGGATGAAGGATGGAGCTGCTTGGGAAGTGAAGGGGGTATTGTCTAGGCTAAGGGGGTAGAACTCTCTCCCTTAGGAGACAAGGGAGATCAATGGATGATGTTTAAAGGGTTTTTTGTGGGAGTTGATTGAGAGAATGGGCTGTCAAGATTAGGAATGACAGCGGGGTGGGGCAGGGACGGGGAGCCTCTCCCCAACCCCATTCCCACGAGGATTCCCATTCCCTGTGATTTTTTATAATGTTGACCATTTTGTTTTTGTTTTTTATTTTATTTAAAAAATAAAAATAAAATAATTAAAATTTACAATCCTATTAGAAAAGATTAAAACATATTCAACCATATTTTTAAAATATTAATATATAAATGTATGTGTACATACATACATACTGATGAGGGCGGATTTGGTCCTCCAGTGAAATTGTGACACTTGGCACCTCATGCCAACCAAGTGCAGCTTCTTGACAACTGGGCAGCCCGGCAGAGTTTGCCACAGGCAGCTTGCCACTTATAGACAGCTCGGCATAGCTCGCCACAGGCAGCTCGGCAGAGCTTGCCACAGGCAGCTTGCTACTTACAGACAACTCGGCATAGCTCGCCACAGGCAGCTCGGCATAGCTCACCACAGGCAGCTCGGCAGAGCTCGCCACAAGCATCTCGGCATAGCTCAGCACAGACAACTCGGTAGAGCTCGCCACAAGTAACTCAGTATAGCTCTCCCCCGGGCAGCTCGCCACTTGCAGGGTAGCTCGGTATAGGGTAGCTCACGGAAGAGCAGTTCGGCATATCCCAGGAAGATCTCCTGTTTGACAACCGTACCTGACAAATCCGAAGACCTGTGCCCACATCTCTCGACGGGTGGCGCCGTGCCTACTAGCCCTGAGAGCTGTCCCTTGCATTGCAGACCCGTACTCTGCAACAGCTGCCTGCACCCGCCACCTCAGCTCTGGCAGTAACGGATACGACAGAGAGACAGAGGCGGCTATGCCTGACTTGACAGAGGCGATTATGCCTGATTTGACAGGACATCGCTATATAAGGACTCTGACCCCCAAAGACAAAAGAGAAAGA
The DNA here is from genome assembly GCF_000365185.1 of Nelumbo nucifera. The sequence continues at coordinate 716,428 of NW_010729242.1, read as the reverse complement.
AAAAATGGAGGTAATCCCTGCTCTCTAGCTCTCGCTCATTTCTCTAATCTCATCTTCAAGCTCTCCACAATCAGAGTGCTAACTTAAGCATCGGAGAGTCCCCGCTGTGTAAATACCCCCGGGTCCCCTGATTTAGTTCTCGCAGGTCCCTCAGCTCCCGCTGCCTATGAAGAGGAGGAAAAGATGGAGTTCTTTCAGGTCCCTCAGCTTCCGCCGCCTACAAAAGAGAGAAGATCACCTCATGCAGAGGGCAGTCGAGTTACGCTACACCAGGGAGCTCCAACATTCTCTGAGTCACAGGCCGCCTAGGAGCAGGGCAAATGACGAGTCCACCAAGGTAGCTCACCACAGGGAGCTCGGCATAGCTCTCCCCTAGGCAGTTTTACATCAGGGAGCTCGACATTGCTCTCCCCTAGGCAGTTCGCCATCAAGGAACTCGGCATAACTCTCCCCCAGGCAGTTCACCATCAGGGAGTTCGGCATAGCTCTCCCCAGGCAGTTCGCCATCAGGGAGTTTGGCATAGCTCTCCCCCAGGCAGTGTGTCATCAGGGAGCTTGGCACAGCTCTCCCTCAGGTAGTTCACCATCAGGGAGCTCGACATATCTCTCCCCCAGGCAGTTCACCATCAGGGAGCTCGACATAGCTCTCCCCCAAGCAGTTCGCCATCAGGGAGCTCGTCATAGCTCTTCCCCAGGCAGTTCGCCATCAGGGAGCTCGGCATAGCTCTCCCCCAGGTAGTGCGCCATCAGGGAGCTCGACATAGCTCTCCCCCGAGCAGTTCTCCATCAGGGAGCTCGGCATAGCTCTCTCCCAGGCAGTTCGCCACCAGGGAGTAGGTCAAATGACGAAGTACTTAGCAAAAAATAAAACAAAATTGGTTTGTCACCAGGACCGGTTACATCAATTGGCGCCATCTGTGGGAACACGCTACAAAAACCTAAGTTCTCATCCTACAAAAGCTAAGTCCTCTTCTCTCAGAAAGCTAAGTCCTCACTTTTTAGAAATCGAAGCTCTTGCTTTATAGTTTACATTTTTTATGAACTCAAAGACTATATAGGGAGCCAACAAACTAAGCAGCTCTACCAACTTTACTTTCAATTCAGATGAAACCTCATAAGTCCTCTCCGCAAGGTCCCCTCTACAAAGATGAGCTCTTCGTGGCTTCTGCGGGAGTTGGCGGCCAACAGACTACATAGATAGGTAGCCTTGCTGGTCGAGCCTTCCAAGGCTCCCGTGTGAGCTGGTGACCTAAAGTTAGTAGTGCTGCCCCCGAAGGTCGAGCTCCTAGTACCTTCTTGTAGGAGTGGGTGACCGGCATTATGAGGCTGACGCAGTGCAATCACAGGTAGCTCGACACCTGGTCAGCTCGGCACCTCACAGGCAGCTCGACACCTGGTCAGCTTGGCACCTCACAGGTAGTTCGGCACCTCACAGGTAGCTTGGCACCTCACAAGCAGCTCGGCACTTGGTCAGCTCGACACCTCACAGGTAGCTCGCCACCTGGTCAGCCCGACACCTCCTAGGTAGCTCGACACCTGGTCAACTCGGCACCTCACAGGCAAAGCCTACGGGCCACATTACTGCTTAAGACCAAGTCGCCTCTTCGGCACGGGCAAAGTCAAGAAGAGTGGACTATGAGTCGCTCTCAAAGCCTACGGGCCACATTACTGCTTAAGACCCAGTCGCCTCTTCGGCATGGGCAAAGACAAGAAGAGTGGACTACGAGTCACTCCCAAAGCCTACGGGCCACATTATTGCTAAAACCAGTCGCTTTCTCAGCATGGGAAAAATTAGCAAAAGTGAACTATAAGTTGTCCTCAGAGCCTAAGGGCTACAATACTGAACTGGCGGAGACCTCCTCACCTTATAGGCAGCTTGCCACTTGTAGGCAGCTCACCACTTGCAGGCAGCTTGCCAGATACAAGCAGCTCCCAAAACCTAAGGAATTGGAGCAGCACTTACTAGCTCGTCGACTTACGGGCCAAAAGAAGAAATCTTCTCCCTTTGTTGAGTTACTCTCAGCTTGAGAGTGGGGGGCAAATGATGAGGGCGGATTTGGCCCTTTGGTGAAATTGTGACACCTGGCACCTCATGCCAACCAAGTGCAGCCTCTTGACAATTGGGCAGCCCGACAGAGCTTGCCACAGGCAGCTTGCCACTTACAAACAGCTCGGCGTAGCTTGCCACAAGAAGCTTGGCAGAGCTTGCCACAGGCAGCTTGCCACTTACAGATAGCTCAGCATAGCTCACCACAGGCAGCTCGGCAGGGCTTGCCACAGCTCGCCACAGGCAGCTCGGCATAGCTCACCACAGGCAGCTCGGTAGAGCTCGCCACAAGCAG
>NW_010729242.1:638919-711001 GCF_000365185.1 Nelumbo nucifera | reverse complement strand
GGGGGGGGGGTTGTGCTTTGTAATGGTTGGGGATTACTGCTGCGCGGTGGCCCTTTTAGGGGTATTTCGGTAAATTTGTGATGCTTTGTATCCCTTGTAGTGGTTAGAAATGGCCAGATATTTATGTCAATTATATGCGCGGTGCCATTTCCATTCGTGGCACATGCGTATGCCCTATTTATAAGGGCAGGTGAAAGGGGGTGTTCCTTCCTCACTAAGGTATGTGTTTGCGCTAGGCATTCTGCTTGCTTGAGAGGTCTAACAGGTTCTTGCTTCTAGCTCTGTCGATCTCTTTACTATGTTTTTGTAGAGCTTATTCATCTGACTCGCAAGCAAAAGAAAACCATTCGTGAAGTCTCTCTGTTTGTTAATTTTGTGTGGGAAGTCAACATGACAGAGCTGTTGTATGATTATGAAGCGACCAAGGTGTCTGATTTCGGCAAGAGTTTTTAGCCTCCCATGCCTGTGTCTATGGGGAAGGACGACACATTCAACGCAGTGGAGGGAAATGAGATTTTATGCCTGTATGGTCGGCAAAAACGCAGTATTGCCTATAGGTGCCCGAAGCCGGAGACCGATGGTTCCTAGTTTACTATCAATTTTTCTTCATGGGTGCTTTACATTCTTGAAAATCTCATGTATTGTAGGTTGTTGCATAGCGCCGAACTCCTAAAGCTTGTGGACTGCACTGCTTGAAGAGATGGTGTAAATTTTATGGAGCCTTTTCTGTTGCATTGGTGCTGCCGTACCCATACATTTGTTGGTGCTTTTGGCGAGATTAGGGTTACAGTGGTGGATGTTACTTGCGCTCCCTTTGGTTGGGGCGGTTTCGACTCATCATTTGCAGTATGCTGAGTCTCTGCTCGGTGATCTTTCCAGGAGTTGATAAAGTAAGTGGACCATTTCAAGGCCAAGGTGGATGTGACATCAGCTTGTGGGAAGTGGCTCTTGATGGATGGATTAAGTACTATTTGAGCACAAGAGCGCAACAGACTTCATGGTCAGGAAAGCTGACAATCAGTGTCACCTGGCTGCATTTGTGTTGTATGTTGTGTCGTGATTTTTATTTCTTGGTAGTCCCAATTACGGCCTCCAGATGGTGCTTGCCCCATTCACCGTTTTAGCAGCTAGTAGGGACCAACTTCCTTTAGCAGCAATGTTTTTGGGGTACTTATACGACCAAATGGATGAGGCAGCTCATTAGGTGATGGACCCCCATTGTAAGTGATGATCCTCTTATGTGTTTACACCATTTCTTTTGATGTTCATTTGTGAACATTTTGACTTGGATATTGTACCTCAGAAACCCTCGTCCTTGATTGTTTTCATGGCTGAGTTGGATGGTTCCGGTGTGTAGAGTGTTACCCTAGACGTGTGTCAGGGTAAACATTGGTTGAATGCCAAGTACGGGAAGGGTTTCAACATGGATGAGAGAGTCTCAATTTTCATGCATGGATGGCTTCTACCCTCGCCCCTACGCGGAGCATGATCCTCATGTGATGCCCTTTTGGATGAATGTCCCTGAGGGCAGTGATCAACAGTGTGTTGTCGGTGTGGACAATCCGGTGGTGGCTACTATGCGCCTTGTTCTATGGACCGGGGTTATCAGTTACTTGGTTAAGATGGGTGAAGCGCAATTGGTTGCATATCGTTCAGATCGATTGCTTCGTCAGTTTGGCTATGATAGCCTGGGGGCCCAATTTTTGCACTCTGAAGGGGAGGATGTCTTTTGGCAGCGCCACAATAGTCTTGCGTTCACAGGCGTGACGCGCTTCCCTCTTCCTAGTTATAAGTGGATTGAGGTGTGCCAGTCTCTTCACTATGGTGTGCCGGTCTTGTCAAAGGCATAACGCGCTTCCCTAGGCATGTGAAGGCGCCTTAGCTTGGTCATGCGGTAGAGCAAGTCAGGGAGAGTCCCCGTGGGGTTCATAGCCATCGGGTGAGGGTAGAGTCAACCTCTGAGGTACGGATTAGGGAAAGGCTTCTTGCTGAGGATAAAGGAAAGCGACCTACTAAAGATGTTGGTGAAAGTAGCCAGGCTCCTGTTTCCGAGAAGTAAAAGGTGTTGTCGACAGGGCAGGCGAGGCAACGACTGGTACCAATTGGTTTTGTCATCCCTTATCACTCCAAGACTCCTACAGAGAGATTGGGTAGGCGTCCACGACCCATTCCTTGTTTGGGTGCATCAATTGGGGAGGTTATGGAAGCGACTGTGGTTTCCTTCCCTCTACATTTGAGGTGCTAGAATGTGGGAGAATCTTGCATCAAAGGAAGGTGTGGCTCCTTCAGGAAACACCCCGTTAGAGCAGTTTCGGAAGGACACTATTCGGGTTGACATGGTGGTTGGGGAATGAGAGGAGTCTGAGTGAAAGTAGAGGTGTAAATACGTGGGCCATGCTAGGCCCGACATGATGGTCCGTGCTGTGTTGGGCCTGGGTTTCGAAGTCCACTACTGTGCCGCCCATGGCCCAGCCCATGGCACGACACGCGACACGCGACACGACCCATTATAGCCCATGGGCCCGTAGTGGGCCATGCTCGACCCACCCAAGTTTCAATTTTTTGGGGGGTTTTTTATAAAATACCCCCAACAACTATAAACAACTATATATGGGGGTATTTATGTATTTTGGTTATGGAGGGAGAAAAAATGACACAAATTCCCCCCAACATCTACATAACAGGTAGTTTACGGGGGCATTTTGGGTAAAGTGATAAATAACTTTACAATGACCAAAATATCCCTCCCAACAACTAAAAATGACTAGTTTTTAGGGTATTTTGGGTAATTGAATTATTTTTAATTCCTATAAATAGCCCTATCCTCTACCATTCCTACCACAACAATTCAACAATTCTCTTAATTTCTTCTCTAGCTCCCATGCTCTCTTAAGTTTCAATCTCCCAATCTCTCAAATTCTCAATCTTTCATACATTCTCTGAACTCTGTTGACTGATTCTCTAATTCTTAACTTTATTGAAGTTTCAACAGGAAGAAGGCTTGCTCAACTAGGTCAAGTATCTAAAGTTAGCAATTTGGGAGGCTTGGACTCTTGGAGTTGAAAGGCTTCAACCATTGAAATCAAATTGGGATTCCGAACTGGCAATCTGGGTAAGTCAAATTAAATTAATTTTATTTTTTTAGAATTTAATAAATTGGTTAGCTCCTTTAAAAACCAATTCCCCAACATGTTCAATGTTGACGATATTCAGTCACATCATGATAGTGTTAGCACGGATATGGATGCTATTGATATTGATATGGAACTTCCACCCCTAGTACTGATACTAGGAGAAAGAAAAAGAGGGCCTCTAAGTTGATTAGCCCGGTTTAGAAAATAATTAAAGTAGAGGATGTTAAGGGGAAGGGAAAAAGAGTTGTTTGCCAAAAATGTTGGAAAGACTTTAACTATTGTAGCAAGGGTGATATCATTTGAACAAACATTTGCTCACCCATGAGAAAGAAGAAGAAGAAGAATGGAGAGAAACAATACAAACACAAATTGGGTAGAGGGTTTTGGAACATTTAAATATTCTCAAGAAAAAATGAGGCAAGAATTAGCAAAATACATTGTGCATGCTGAACAACCATTTTTGTTAGCTGAAGATACTAAACTTGAAAAATGGTTACGTAATTCTATAAATCCACAATATAAAAAAATTTATAGGAATACTATTAGATAATGTGCTTTAAAAATTTTTCATTCATATAAACAAAATTTAAATTATATGTTATCAAATCTTAATTCTAAAGTTGCAATTATTTTTGATGTTTGAACTTCTAAATTTAACATAAGTTATATTTGTGTTATTGGTCATTTTATTGTTGAAAATTGACTTTTAAATAAAAGAATTTTACATTTTACTAGGCTTGAATGGCCACATATTGGCCCACCTATTGCTGCAAGTATTTTAAGTACTTTACATGCTTATGAAATTGAGAATAAATTATTTTTTATTAGTTTTGATAATGGTAGTAATAATGATTTATCACTAAATATTTTAAAATCTCAATTAAAACCATGTTTAAATGGTAAATTATTTCATATCAGATGTGCATGTCACATCTTAAATTTATGTATTTAAGATGCTTTAAATATTATTTCTACTCATATTTCTAAAATTAGAAATTGTATTATATATATTAAAAATTCTGGAGCAAGAAAACAAGAATTTAAATATTTATGTCAAAATTATGATTTAAAATATAAACATTTTATATTAGATGTTAGACATAGATGGAATTCTACCTATGCTATGTTAGAAAGTTGTATTTCTCACAAATAAATTCTTAGTGATTTTAATAATGCAAAAATGCCTAATGATATTATATTTGAGGAAGCCTAGAAAATGACAATTTGTATAAGAGATTTTTTAAACATTTTTATGATGCAACTAATGAATGGTGATTAGTGTTTGTTTTGTAAAATATAGAAATAATCCGCAATTTAAAAGTATTGTTGAAATAATGGAAAATAAATTTAAAAAATTTTGGGAGAACATTTATCTTATTTATTGCTTAGCTACAACATTAGATCATAGGATTAGGAAAATATGGTTTAAATATTTTTACTTAAAACATGTTGTGAAAATATGAATATTGAAATTGGAAATAAAAAATAAGAAATTATTAGTTTATTATTTGAAATGTACAGTTTATATGAATCTAAAGTAATAGGAAATAATTCTACAAGTTGTACAACTGCATCTTCTACTTCTAAACTTGAGCCTAGTAGTAGAAGAGAAACTTTTTTATTTAATAAGTAGAAGGCGAAAATTGATTACCTCAACAATAAGTTTATTTACTGAACTTAATTTTTATTTACAAGCAAATTTTTCTACTTTAGGTGAGGGAACAAATAATTTTGATATTTTATCCTAGTGGAGTGAATATTCAAAAAGTTATCCAGTTCTCGCCGCCATGGCACGTGATCTACTAACCCCTCCGGTGTTTACAGTTCCACCGTAGTCTTGTTTTAGTGTAGGTAATAGGGTGTTAGACAACAAGAGAAGTTGTATGGATGATGAAAGTACAGAGATGTATATTTGATTTAAAGATTTGTTGGATTCTTAAGACAGATTACAAGACAAAGTAGGGCATGACATTACACCCGACATTTCACCTAGAGCCAATGATGAAAGTCATGAACAATAGGAGAAAATCAGAAAATGATGAAGTCAATATTTTTGTATACTCACTCAATAGTTCTATAGCAAATTTTCAAATTATTGTAAATTTTGTTTTAATTTTATTTAATTTATTTGCTATTTTTATACAATGTAATTTTGTATTTTCAATTTGTAACTATGTTGTATTTTTATATTTTATTAATTTATTCCATTTTCCAATTTTCATATTTCATTCATCTAAGTATCCAACCATTGTATGCTTTGTAATTTGTATCATTTAAATTTAAATGAAATAAACTTCCTATTTTTCTTCTAATTTGTTATTCCATTCTTATTTGGTTAAGTACTTTTTTTTCATTTCTTATTTTTTCAAATAGTTCCTAAAGCCCAAAGGAAAGTTAAGTATTTTAATTTTATACTTTTACTTAGAAAAGAAATAAAGAATGTCAACAAAACAAAAAAAAAATAAAAAGGTAAAAAACCAGTCTGGCCCGGTTCGGCCCACGCCCAAGGCCTGACCTATGGTCCAGCCTGGCATGACCCGGCCCAGGCCTGCAACACGACATGGGCCCACACAAACTTGGGCCATGGGCCATGCTGGGCCGACCCCCAAGTTATCCCTGGGGAGGGCGGAACGGCCTACACTTTACACGGGACGCCTGTTTACACCTCTAAGCGAAAGGAGGGGCAACCTGAGGAGGATCATACGGACGCTGTTCAGGGGGGTGTACGAGAGATTGGTGGTAGCCCTGCCCTATTGGCAGAAGATCCTTTGGCACCTGTCACCGTTATTACGGTCCTTGTTACGGGCAAATGTGTGAAGAAGATCGTTGCTCGAGCACGAAAGAAGGGTGGGGTGTCAGGGAGCCTGATTTGGTAATTCTTTGGCCTGAATTGTTGATTTGTTGCTGAGGGGGAATTTAGTCCAAAAATCCCTTTTTATTTATTGTACTCTTTTATTGAGGAGGGTGGAGCGGAAGGCAAAAGCAAGCAACTAGAATTTATAGGCCCTCGCTTTTTTTACAGACGCGTCAATAGTGATGAGGCATGGTGATACTTTGAATATGTGTGATAGGGTATTGTAGCTGGATGGTGGTGCTGATTTTGTTTAATGTTCAGGTCCCTTTTCCGTCGACCCCTGCTAGTGTCGCTGTGCCACTTGTTATGAGGTGTTTGGTGGAAGAGTTGATCTATCTTTGTCAGAGGGCGAGGGGGCAAGGGCATTGGTAGACTCTACTATTATTGTCAGCAGCGTGGCCCCTACGGTGGACGCCGACGATCATTCAGGGGGTGATATGACGATATCATTCAGGAAGAAATTGCAGGCAATATTATTCTGGTTTTGACACATGGCCATCAGCCCCCCACGACTCCTGATGTGAGCAATGTCGTCAAGGCCTATCGGAAAGGGCTTGGCTCATTTGTCTTGGAACATGGCCAACTGGTTAGTCCTGAGGAGCGGGTATCCATGGGTGATGTGGATAGTGAAGTGCCAGGAGCTGTGTTCGACGTTCAACCAGGGGAGGTTGGTGCTGGTGATGCGCGTCTCGACGACTTGACGCTTCTGGTCGAGCTCTCTACTGTGGAAAAGGAGTTAGCCTAGTGTTATGAGAGAGAAAGAAATAGCAGAGAGGGAACAGAAGACAGAAATTAATAGAATGGGTTCAGCCCTGGTGTTTATTTATATATATTGAATAGGAGTTGGGATTACAATCAACTTCTATGTGATAAATATAAAGTACAACAAGGAAACTAATTGATGAGATAACAAGATAGGTTCCTGAACGCCACACGACAAGGACTCATCATTATCTTAACACGCCCCCTTCAAGCCAACTATCTGCTAGAACATGAAGCTTGAATTTAGACCACTAGAAACTTGTCCCACTGAGCGGTGTGGTGAACACATCTGCCACCTGATCTCCTGAGAATACGAATTGCACTTAAATCATTTTGTTCAGTGCCAAGTCTCGCAAGAAATGAAAGTCTACTTCAATGTGCCGTGTCTTGGCATGAAAAATTGGATTGGATGCTAGAGAGGTTGCCCCAATATTATCACACCAGATCGTTGGTGCTTGGGATAGTCGAATCCCTAGATCATCAAGAAGTGCTTTCAGCCATAAGATCTTAGTGGCTGTATTGGCACATGCTCGGAACTCTGATTCAGTACTAGACCGTGCCATGGTGGCCTGTTTCTTGGAGCTCCAAGCTATGAGATTTTGGCCTAGGAATATCGCATATCCCCTTGTGGATCTCCTATCATCTGGACACCCCACCCAATCGGCGTCTGAAAAAGCTTGAATGGATAATGGGCCTGGGTTGGAATCAAAGAAAAATCCATGTTTCATGGTGCCTTTCAAGTAACGTAGTATACACTTTATGGCAGCCCAATGATCAATTGTTGGCGTGTGAAGAAACTGGCACACCCTATTTACTGCGTAGGCTATATCAGGCCTAGTAATAGTAACATACTGTAGAGCCCCGACAACACTCCTGTATTCAGTAGGATCCTTCAAGGATGTTCCACTAACTTTGGAATGTTTGCTGTTGGCCGCCATTGGAGAGGAGATAGGTTTGGCATGCACCATATGAGCCCTTTGAAGCAAATTAAAAATATAACTTCTTTGTGAGAGAAGTAGACTAGATTTCTGTGGAATAAGTTCCATGCCTAAGAAATAACGGGCAGGTCCCAAGTCCTTTAATGAGAAGATAGTAGCAATTTGGAAACTACACTGTCAGTGGTTTGAGACATATTTCTCGTAATGAGTATATCGCTTACATATATGAGCATACACCCCATCTTTAGAGTACACAAACAATGAGGGGTCTGATTTTGAGCACTGAAAGTCAATAGCAAGTAAGTGGGACGTAAGGCAAGCATACCAGGCCCGTGGTGCTTGGCGAAGCCCATAAAGAGCCTTGTAAAGCTTGCATATGTGTGAAGGATACTGGGAGTGTTCAAACCCCTTGGGTTGTTGGACATAAATCTCTTCTTTCAATGAAACCATTTAAAAAGGCATTATCAAAATCCAGTTGGCGAATGCACCACTGTTGAGAAACGACAAGAGCAAGTAATGTGCAAATGGTCACCTGTTTTTCTACCGGGTTGAAAGTGTCACAAAAATCCACTCCTGGAACTTGAGAGAAACCTTGGGCCACTAAACAGGCTTTGTATCTCTCTACTGACCTGTCTGGCTTGTGTTTTATTTTGAAGACCCATTTTGTACCAATAATGTTCATGTTGGGTTTTCTGGGCACCAAGCTCCACGTATTATTTCTCACTGGAGTCATATACTCCTTTCTCATTGCATCACGCCAATGAGAGTGTTTAGAGGCTTCAGAAAAGGTAGTGGGCTCTATGGAACCAGAATTTAATTGTGTGACTAAGGCACTTGGTAATGGGTACCTGATTACAACATTGGTTTGCCTTGGAAGTGAGCCATCCATTGACCTTGTAACCATGCAGTGGCTGCGGCTAGATTGTGGAACTGGTTTAGTCGCATCTAGTAATTCCTGAACAAGCCGTGTACGTCGAGGTGATGTAGACGACTCAACATGGGATCTAGGAGAAGGAGAGATGCCAGTTTCGCCCATGGGCATAATAATGGGCCTGTCGTCATGCACACCCAGATTGTTGGTGCTAGATGGTTCATCAGGAGAGTGCAACGTGTGCAGATCTGAAGCAACTTCAGTGGTATGAAGTTGCAGATCTGGGACAGCTGTAGTGGTGGGCCGAGAAGTGTGTGCAGGGACCTAAATAAAAATGCCATTATGTTCCACCGGGGAGACATTATCTGGCATGGCATGATTAGGAATGCCTGGAAAGGTAGCCTCATTGAATACGACATGTCTGGAAATGTACTCTCGACCTGTGGGAGAGTGGTAGCATCTGTAGCTTTTGTGTCTGTTGCTGTAACCTAAGAAGATGCACTTCATGGATTGGTAGTTGAACTTATTAGTGTTGTATGGTTGAAGAAATGGATAGCATGCAGAACCGAATATCTTCAACATTTTGTAATCTGGAGTCATTCTGAAGAGTTTCTCATATGGTGACTTACCGCCAATCACTGGACTTGGGATTCTGTTAATCAGAAAAGTAGTTGTGATAGCCGCATTGGCCCAAAAACGAAAGGGAAGAGACGAGGTGGCCAGTAGAGATAGTGTTGGTTCTATAATATGTTGATTCTTCCTTTCGACGGTGCCATTTTGTTTATGGGTGAGAGGACAAGCAAGTCTGTGATTAATTCCACATTCGTCAAGTAGTTTAGAGAGTCTTCTGTATTCTCCTCCCCAATCGGACTGGAAATTCTTGATTTTTACATCAAACATGACTTCAACATGTCTTTTGAAATTGGCAAAAATATCATAAACTTCTGATTTATTACGCATGGGAAAAATCTAGGAGAATCTACTAAAATCATCAACAAACATTACATAATATTTGAAACCCTATTGAGACTCAACTGGAGCTGGTCCCCAAACATCTGAGAAAACCAACTCCAGAGGTCTTTTGGACTCAAAACTAGAAGGTGGTAATGACAACCTGCGGCTTTTTCCTAACTAACTGGACTCACATACTGCTTGACGTCTAAACTAACCAATGTAAGGTAAACCATACTTAGACAAAACTTGCCTCACAACCCGAAGAGCCGGATGTCCAAGCCGTCGATGCCAGTCATCAACTGAGACTTTTTCACCAACCAACGCTGAATGAGACTTATTTGATGAAGAATCTAGGAAGCAATTTAAACCGTCTCTACTGGGCCCTCGTAGAATTGTTCTCCCCTTGTAGTCCTTCAATAGAAAATAACCCCGGTGAAATTCAAAGAACATGTCATTATCTCTAGTGAACTTGCTGACAGACAACAAATTTTTGGTAATGGTAGGAACATGAAGCATATCGGTTAAATAAAAGTGAGCATTAGAGGTAGAAAGTGTAGATGTGCCAATATTAGCTATTTGCAAACCTGACCAATTACCGACACAGACTTGATCATTGCCACTATATTCTGACCGGTTCTGAATATTATCGGCGTCCGGGGTCATGTGGTGAGTTGCGCTGGTGTCTGGGTACCATGTCAGGTCATAGGTAAACGACATCCCACTCTGAAATGCAACAGAATTGTATTCATCATTGTTGTAGAAGATATCGAACCTGCGCCTGCACTTAGCAACCACGTGTCCAAGTTTGTTGCACAACTGGCAGACTACGTTGGATGTCCCTTTTCCACGGCCGCCATTGTTTTAAAAAACTGACCTGAACCTCATCCTCTCCCACGACCTCGAGTGTTTCCAGAATTGGGACTGTTCGCAGTGTTGTGGTTCTGCTGAGAACCTTGGTTTTTGCCTTTGAAATTCGCAACATTGGCTGCGGGTGAAGTGTGATCGTTGACAGTGCTGCTACGTTGTTCAAGTAGCGCCTCATGGTTCAAGAGGATGCCGAGCACATCATCGACGTCCAGTTGCTCCATATCAGATCTATTGGTGACGGTAGTGACTACGAACTTGTAATCTGAGCCCAAGCTGCACAAAATATACATGGCGAGATCTTTTGGCAAGATCGGTTCCGCCACAACAGCCAAGTTATCTGCAATAGATTTAGCATGACGTACATAATCACTAACAGTGAGCGTACCTTTCCTCAATGATTGTAACTGGCGCTGGAGTTGAAAAATTCTGGAGTGAGAGAGAGTCGAGTAAGATTTGGAAAGAGCATTCCAAACCTCTTGAGAAGAGCGCAGTCCAATAACCTGCGCCATGATGCTTCCTGTCAAGGATGAGATCAGCCAATTGAGTATTAACTGATTGAGCTGGAACCATCTCTCAAAGGTAGGATTTGGGATACTCCTCGATGGATCACTGGGATCAACGATCTCCTTGGGCGGAGTAGGGGTGGAGCCATTGACAATACCCATCAGCTTGTGGGTGTAAAGAATAGGAAGAAACTGGTTCTTCCACAACAGATAATTTTTGCTGGTTAGCTTCACTGGGATGTAGCGGGTGATGTTTGGAAGTTGGGGCAGCCTAATGGAGTTATCAATAGTTGAGCTCACCTGGTTTGATGCAAGAGAAAAATCTCCAGAAGAGGCCATGAGGACGTTGGCTCTGATACCAAGATAAAGAAATAGTAGAGAGGGAACAGAAGACAGAAACTAATAGAATGGGAAGAACCTGTCCATGATGGTTCTGCCCTGGTGTCTATTTATATACCTTGAATAGGAGTTGTGATTACAATCAACTTCTATGTGATAAATACAAAGTACAATAAGGAAACTAACTGATGAGATAACAGGATAGGTTCCTGAACTCCACACATTAAGGACTCTTCATCATTATCTTAACAATGAGAGGGGAGAAATGGTGCTCGTCAGGTTTGTTGTTGTTGATCCTGTGAGCGTACATGGCATCCAGAAATGGGAGCATTTTATCGTTTTGCGCAGTGCCTCGGATATTGTTTCGTTCATCATCCAGAAGGGTTGGTTCCCCTTGGCTGAACTCTCCCCCATGGTGATGTGCACCTCTTTGAACACAACGGTTGGTCTAATGAACTCAATCATGTCGCAGACCATAGATTCACTCTCTTGGCCTCTCTTCGCTCGGTGGCTGAAGATGTGTGTTTCCTTCACCACGATGGGCTTTAAAATGGAGCGCATTCGCTAATGAATTATTTGAATGGAAGGCTGGCTTCAAGATCATGGTCTTTTGTCTCCACAGGATGAAACTGACCTCCATAAATGACTGAAATTTCTGGACGTGTCTATCAAGAAGGGTGAAGATGCGATAGCTAGTCTTCTTGAGGAGGTGGTGCGGAAACAGAAAAGACTGTCGCAGTTACGGGAGGGATGTGCAGAGCTCATGGAGATACAGGAGCAAAGGGCGAGGCTTGACGTGATTTCTGAGATGCGGGAGGAGTGGTTCAGCCCCTGTTGATAGGATGCTATACTTTTTTGTTTCTTTTCTAATCTCTGTAAATCTTCTGATTCCAAAACGAGAGACTTATGGGTGTTGTGATTTTTGTTATTTTGAGGCTTACAACTCAATCCGGATTTCCTACTAATCCCATTCTGCTTGCTTTCCTACTAACCCAATCACTTGGTGACAGTTGTCCCATTTTCATGTGACCACCTCAATTCTACGTGCAACAATTTACACGTGAGATATCTTCCCCTCCCGCCCCCTTCTAGCGCTGGTTCAACTCCGGCTGGTAGGAAATCCCCCACTCCCCCTTTGGTTCAACTCCGGCTGCCTGACTTGACATTACCTCACCGTAATGCCACGTCGATGGCTTAAGTTTCAGCTCTAACAGTTCTTTTAGAGCAAGGGAGAAGTTTGTCTGATTCGAATTGGGATTCCTAGAAGCAACGTCGGGCAACGGGGGAGGGGAAGAGAAAAACCAGAGACACGGCAACCTTATCTCTTCTCATTTTTCTAGCTCATAATCTACTGTTCTCCATAGAGGAATCTCACGCCATAGGAGGTAGTCCTAAAACCAGATAGACGACAACCTTATCTCTTCTCATTTTTCTACCCAACAATAGTAGAAAGATTTCCTATATAAGTCGATCTGCTTCTCCATGTCCTCCAATGCTTTTCTCTCTCTTAAGAGAAAACCCCCCTGAAAATCTGTTTTTGTTGTTTTCTATTTTCTTTCACAGACCGGAGAGAAGAAGAGGAGGCTTAACATGGAGCAAGTGAAGACACTTGAGAAGAACTTTGAATTAGGTAACAAGCTCGAGCCAGAGAGGAAAATGCAGCTCGCTAGGGCTCTTGGTCTTCAACCAAGACAGATCGCCATATGGTTTCAAAACAGGAGGGCAAGGTGGAAGACCAAACAACTGGAGAAAGACTACGAGCTCCTAAAAAGACAGTTTGAGGCAGTTAAAGCGGACAATGATGCTCTCCAAGCTCAAAACAAGAAACTTCACACAGAGGTATGAATTTTACATGTTATCAGTTCTGCACGACTGCATATCAGTTGGTCCAATACTTGCATATATTTCTAATGAATCCAATGTTCTTTTTTCAGATTTATGTGGAGATGAGGGAAAGTTTGTTTTTTTGGGTATCAGATATTTGGGTAAGTGATATCCATCTCTTTGGTGGATAAATAACCTTTCCACTTGGGGGAAAAATTGCCAGGAATGGGACAAAAGTGCCCCTTTTAATAATAGATTTTTATGGCTTAAATGGTCATTGCCTTATTTACATGAGAAACAAAAAAGCATAGTTAAATGCATTTACCCGTGTAAGTGTTTTCCAAAAAAAAACTTACCTAGATCATTACATTTACCCGGTAAGTAACTTACTGAACCTAAAAGAAAAATAAAGAACAGAGGTTGTGATAACAAGTTTGCCAACATGGCCTTAATATCCAAGAAAATAGATCCAAAAGGGAGATGACTTCCCTGGAATCTGATTCAAAAAGTATTGACACCCGATCAAGAGAAGCATCCTTTATACATCCTAAATGCAAAACGAGAGCTTCCGCAATCAACAAAGAATGACAAAAGGTTCCCAAAACTTGGTCGGCTAGGACATGGCTTTCATGATCTCTTATTACGCAAGCAATAGTTGTCAAACTGGAGTTAGCCTGGAAACTACTTGTAACATTGACCTTAATCTGTCCTCGGGAAGGAGGGGACCGTCGCATAGAGGTGGTGGGGTGGGAGGTATGTAAGGGTTGCCTAGAAGAACTTTCTATGGTCAAATTAATCTCTACTAAAAAGGTTAAATCTTTCTCTGCAACTTGTAGTGGTTAAATCTGTTTACCTCTAAAAATAGTTGTATTGCGAGTTTTCCAAATTTCCCAACATACTTGCAGCCATTGAGGGGAGTGGAAAGGGGATATTTGATTGGAAGGTCCCCACTAACCAATCTGTGAAGGATGAAGGAGAAATGGCATCAATCCAAATGGCTAAGCCACTCACAAGCCAAACAACTCTAGCAAAGTTACAAGTAAACAACATGTGCATGATATTCTCCTCAACTCCATCCGGTGGTGCCTGAATTCTCCAAAATTTTTTCCAAATATAATGTGGAAGATGGGGGCAATTATCAGCCTTGGAGGTAACTTCTAGGTTATCATTTGATTGGGAATGTAGTTTAACTGTGTATTCACCATTTTTAGTGACACGCCAAATGAGTTTATCTTCAGAATCTATAATAGCAAGTGGAATTTTCAAAATTGCAGATACCTTCGCAACAAAGAAAATCCATATGAGAATGGTGAGGTTTCATCTACGTGGATTGATTAGAATGAGATCACTAACCTTCTGAAATTTACAATTTGTAGGTCTTTTAGAAACCACTTTGTTGAAAGGTAGGATTGGTATCTAGGCATCACTCCAGATGTTAATCTTCCTACCGCTACCTACCAACCAAACCAGGCCATTTATCCAAAGATTGCACCCAAATAATAATCTTCTCCAAGCCAAAGATAGGGGTTGGTGGTGCACAATTTGACACTCCCTGTTGGCATACAACTTGGATGCCAGATGAGGTAGATCGCTTGGTTAAGCTATAAAGAAAGAGAGAGAAGATCAGAGTACTTGGGCTGCTTTACCTGGTGTGGGCCTCCGATGCTTATGTTTGTGAACTGAAGTTTTCAAAAAGCTAGAAAGTGAGAGAGAGCTTGCATGCTAAATTGTGCGTACCTGTTGAGATTGGAGGTGAGGTCCTTATATAGGCGAGCTGTCGGTAGCCTCACGAAACGCATCCGGGATCTCCGGCTCGTTTGGTTAGGAGGTGGTTTCATGTAGGTGGGGTGATAACTAGCTCTTCCAACGTGTTGTTGTGATCCCGGGGAATTTGGAGGTGATAGTCTGCTTAAGGGGGAGGTCGCTCGGCACGTCAAGCAGGTTGCTAACCAGAGCCAGGTCAGATCGATGGAAGTAGGTCACCTCTTATGTTGACCTAAGATCTTACCTACCTATTCGCAGTTCGGCCTATCAGGGTGGTGCTGAGGTCACTGATGCATTTGTGAAGTGTCTGAAGTGCTCCTAGGGTCTTCTTACATGGTGCTGAAGTGTCACTTTGTTGTTCTGCAATGCCATTATAAGCGTTGAAAAACGGGCTCACTTGCTACTTGGGCTGAAATTGGAGTCGCCGCCTATCAGATTAGAAATGGAGGTGATGGGACCTCCGAGAATGATTTTGAAAATACAATGTTTTAATAGTGATTCCAAAACCCAAGGCATCGGTCTAAATCAGTCCAGGTAAGACTCGGATGGGAGAGGGAAGGGGTTAGGCACCCCTCTCCCGGGTTCAATAGGTGGGACCGACATGGGGTTTTAAACAAGCATGTTGCAAATACATAATTAATAAAATGAAGCAATGATAAAGAAAGTAACAAACTAAAAATAAACCAACAAACAAGATCTATTTAATATCCTTTTTTATTTTTCTTTTTTTTTTATATTTTTTAACTAAGCCAAGGATATGCATTTCCAATGGCTCAAAAGGATATTCCCTTCCGTACTCACAAACCAATCCCCTTTTGGATGTAGGGCCTGAGCAAAAGAGTGAAAGATTGCTCCCTCACCCCTTTCCTATCAGAACCCCCACCTTCGTACTCAGTGGAATGGTTTGAAGAAAGAGGAAGTTCAAATCTCTTAAATTGTTGGATCTCATGAAAGCTAATTCAGCAACGACTCCTTTACTAACTCTGGTCACCGTCCGGATCTCCATCATCCCAGGAAAAAAAAGGCAAAACATAATTGAAAGACTGATTAAAATTGAAACAAACATTTGCTTACCAGAACGATAGGAGAAAACCATATAAAATAAGTAGCAAATTATGGATAAAAATCAATTGGGAAAGAAATTGATTCACAGAGAAAATATATAGAGAGTGACAGCAAGCGTCAATTAATCCGTAACACATATAATGAGCAGAGAAAATAAGAAAAGAAAGAAAAAAATGAGAAATATCAAGTAATTAGGACTCAACAGAGCGGGGATTTTGGCTGAAGTTGGGACGATGTTGGAACAAGAGGTGGCTGTTAGCGATGTTGAACTCCAGTAAGACTAACCTGAGAAGAGAAACGCCAATGTTCTACTTCATTGTCGAATAACAAGGGGATTGACTTCTAGTAGGGAAATTTTGACTGATCCAAGGTGGCTAATTCTGATAGACTGATGCAACAGGGGGTTTTCAGATAGATTTTCCTCCAATTGTGGTTTGTGACAGGTATTTGGTGGGATGAAGCATTGGCAAAGAGGATGGGAAGAAGAAGGGGAGGAAAAGGAGAGAGAGAGAGAGAGAGCGGGGGGGGGGGGAGGGTTGAATCTACCACCGTTGCAACTTATAGCGGTGGTGACAAAATAGAGGGAGAGAGATAATGGGGGAAGAGGGAAAGGAGGAAAAGAAGAAGAAGAAGAAAGAGAAAAGAAGAGAGAGGGAGAGAGAAATTAGGAGTGAAGAACGTTGCCGCTACTAGGAGTTGTAGTGGCAGTTCGGATGAACGACAGTGGCAGGGGAGAATGGGGCGGAAATCTCTAGAACGGAGAGGAAAACGAAGAAGAAAAAAATAGGAATATGCGAGAAAAAGAGGAAAAGAACAATAGAGAGAGGGATCAAAGGAAGACGAGGTTGGAGTGGGGTTCAGATCTACTGCCGCTGCAACGGCGGTGCAAAAAACGAAAGGAGAGAGAAAAATGAGAGAAGAGGGCAAGAAGAAGAAGATCAAGGAGAGAGAGAGGGAGAGGGAGGCTGGAGACGGGGAAGAGCTTGTTGTTCGGGTATCACCTGTTGGGGGTTGTCACAGCTCTCTGTTGCGAGGAAGCGAGGAAGGGGATGGGCTACAATGAATCTGTTGTGGACGCGTTCGTTGGGAAGCAGTACCGCCACCGGCAGCAGCAGTGATGAGGTGTCCGGCATCAGCAGTGATGAAGTGTTCACGTGGGATTATCTAGCCAGTCGCAGCTTATCTTATCTTTTGCAGTTTATCTTATCTGTTTCTTACTTTATCTACTCCAATAAGGACTAGTAGAAGAGTAGTAGGGGTTTGATTTATCTTAGGGAGCCTGATCCTTCTCAAGTTAGGAGTCTTATCTGTAAGTAGTCGAATTCAACAAGGAGTCTTCCTACAAGGATGACTCTTACCTCTTGTAATCTCCTATTTAAGGAGCTGCGATTAAAGAATAAAACATCCAAAAATTTCAGTCAAGGAGAAGAGTAAGGGAGAGTTAGGGTGATCTCTTGGACAAATCACCCCTCAGGTCGCCCTGATAGGGTCTGCATGATAAGGGAGGGGCAAGGGGAAGCTAGAGGTTCTCCCCGTGGACCGACCTGTGACGAGATCCTACGCCCGGGCCCATAACATTTTGGTATCAGAGCCAAACATCATGGGCAATCTGGAGCAGCTGTCATCCAGGGTCCACAAATTGGAGCATCGGCTCGTGGAAAACCATGCAGAGGTATGAGAAGTCAAGGACGATGTTTGGGAGCTACGACGCTTGCTAGAGTCGTATTTCTCTAACAGGGAGAAGAGCCCCGAAGGGACGGCAACCACCAACACCCGCCGACCAGATTTGGCGGAATCATCTGGCGAACGACAAATCGTCGCCCCGGCAGCCGCAGTTGTTCCCAAGTACAGTAGGCTGGAGTTCCCTTCGTACAACGGCAGCGGAGATCCACTGGGATGGCTATACCGTTGTGAACAATTCTTTCGAAATTAGCGTACCGAAGAAAGAGATAAGGTCCGTCTGGCCGCATTCCATCTAACAGAGGAAGCACAACTCTGGTTCTACCGAGTGGAGTAGGAGGAACCCAGGCTCAGCTGGGACCAATTCAAGTCCTACTGCCTCCTCAGGTTCGGGCCCCCATTGACGAGCAACCCGCTAGGAGAATTAATCAACCTCAAGCAAACAGGCACCGTGGCTGAATACCAGCGCCAATTTCAGACCCTCCTTGCCAGAGCAGCCTCAATACGACCAGATCAGCAGGTGGACATGTTCACCGCCGGATTAGCTGAACCCCTGAGGGTAGATGTGGAGATGTAACATCCTCCCAACCTGGTCACCGCCATGAACCTAGCTCGCGCTTTCGAATGTAAACTACAGATCAACCGAGGGTCCTTCAAAGAAAATAAGAAAATAAGAAAAGAATGAAAAAAATGAGAAATATCAAGTAATTAGAACTCAACAAAGCGGGGATTTTGGCTGAAGTTGGGACGATGTTGGAATAGGAGGTGGCTGTCAGCGATGATGAACTCCAGTAAGACTAACCTAAGAAGAGAAACGCCAATGTTCTACTTCATTGTCGAATAACAAGGGGATTGACTTTTAGCAGGGAAATTTTGACTGATCCAAGGTGGCTAATTCTGATAGACTGATGCAACAGGGGGTTTTCGGATAGATTTTCCTCCAATTGTGGTTTGTGACAGGTATTTGGTGGGATGAAGCATTGGCAAAGAGGATGGGAAGAAGAAGGGGAGGAAAATAAGAGAGAGAGAGAGAGAGAGAGAGGGGGGGGGGAAGGGTCGAATCTACCACCGTTGCAACTTATAGCAGCGGTGACAAAACAGAGGGATAGAGATAATGGGGGAAGAGGGGAAGAAGGAGGAAAAGAAGAAGAAGAGGGAAGAAGGAAGAAGAAAGAAGAAAGAAGAAGGAAGAGAGAGGGAGAGAGAAATTAGGAGTGAAGAACTTTACCGCTGCTAGGAGTTGTAGTGGCAGTTCGGCCGAACGATAGTGGCAGGGGAGAAGAGGGCGACAATCTCTAGAACGGAGAGGAAAATGAAGAAAAAAAAAAGGAATATGCGAGAAAGAGGAAAAGAACAATAGAGAGAGGGATCCGAGGAAGACGAGGTTGGAGTGGGGTTCAGATCTACTGCTGCTGCAACGACAGTGACAAAAAACGGAGGGAGAGAAAAATGAGAGAAGAGGGCAAGAAGAAGAAAATCAAGGAGAGAGAGAGGGAGAGGGAGGCTGGAGACTAGGAAGATCTTGTTGTTCAGGTATCGCCTGTTGGGGTTGCCGCAGCTCTCTGTCGCAAGAAAGCGAGGAAGGGGATGAGCTACAATGAATCTCTTGAAATTAGGTTAAATGAATCTTTTATAATGGGGCAAGTGTAATTTTGTAATTTTAGGAAAAATAGGGGTATTTTGGTAATTTTGAGAAAATTGGTCAAACTGGGTCTAGGAGGGTCAAACCGGGTCGAGGAAGGTCAAACCAGGGCTTTGGATGAATGACTAAAATTTTTGGTGAAAAAAGAAGGGTTGAGATGGGTTTGACTATAGATGGGGTTCTGTGTTAGGGCTAGTGAGATTAGCCGAAACGGAATTATTTTATATGAAGAGGCAAACAGGGGTAGTTTTGAATGAAATTTCATAGTATAGGGTTTTTGGGAATTCTGAGTTTATTGGTGGGGCTAGATTGGCGCAAATGGGCCCGAATCAGGCAAATTTGGAAAGGGCTTGATTTGGCTAATTTGGAGCCTCGAAATAGAATCTATTCTCGATGAAGGGGGAAACAAAGGTAGTTTCGGGTGAAATTTCATGGGGTAGGGTTTTTAGGCAATCTGATGTGATTGGTAAGGTTAAATTGGGCCAAATGGGCTCAGATAAGGCGGATTTGGAATCCGGTCAATCTGGAGCCTTAAAATGGAATCTTGATGCACTGGAGGGGTAAGCAAAGGTGTTTTGGGATGTAATTATAGGTGGGTATTTAGAGGTGTCTGGGATCTTTTGATGAAGTCTGATCAGTTTTAGAGGGTCAAGATTATAGGAATTTGGGTCAATAGGAAGTTTCGAAGTGGAATCTGGGTTTGATGGAGGGACAAATGAGGGAACAACTAATATCAAACGAACATTGTTCGGTTCTATCTATAAGTAGGACCCTTGAGGGATCATTTCTCTCATCCCTATCTTTGAAGTTCTAATGCATGGTTAGATCACAGAGCTCGGCGTTGTCGGAGTTATCGGTGTTGTCGGCGTGATCTATTTATACGTCCTAGGTGAGTCGTCTCCCTTAGTTCTGCTTTGTTCATAATGTCTGATATTGAGTCTGGGGAAGAGAGGGGTTCGTCCTACTAGGCCGAGGAAGGAACCTCGGCTCAAGACTAATGAGGTTCTCATTAGAGGCCCTCATCTTCCCATTAGCCATCTAGGGCTAAAGCACCGGACTAGTTCGGTCCCACTAAGCTCTCTACCAAGAACATTTACGAGCTCGTAGCTCGATATAGGGTCCCGGATCAGTTTAGATATTCCCTTTCCCCTGGGCAGCACTCGTGGAAGCATGAGGAAGACGAGATCACTGTCTTCAAGGAGGCCCTGAAAGCGAGCCTTTGGTTCTCCCTTCATCCACTCATTCCCAAGGTGCTGAACTATTATAATATTAGCCTAGAACAGCTTCATCGCAACTCTATTAGGGCCCTAGTCAGCACCATTTTCCTCTGTCACCATGTCGGATTCCCCTAGATCTTAAGACCATCATTGGAATATGCCATATAAAGAAAAATCCTTCCAGTACTCCTGGGATGTACAATTATTACTTGTCCTACCACCTTGGGTGTAAGTTGTTGAATGACTTCCCCTCCAAAGTACCAGCCTGGAAGATGAAGTATTTCTTCCTTGATCAAAGTAGTGGATGACTATTTTTGACGACTTTGAGAGAGGGAATGAAGGACACTAAGGAGGAAACTTTTGAGTGAGTGGATGTAGATAAGGGTGCAGGTCTTAGTAGATTGGAAGTCAATGCTAAGTGAGTATTTGGCCGAGGAGAAATTGATCTAGGCCAGGCAAAGTCCTTCAAGTAAGTCGTCATCTCAAGGTTGGGCATTTCCTTCTTTTTCCTTTTTACTTTCTCTCTTTTTTTTACAGCTCGACTCACCCTTAGATTGTTTGTGCAGGAAACATGTCGGGCATGCAAATTTCTAGGCTATTCCAGGCCATAAAGAGAAGGAAGAGGAAGGTGTCCAGCCAGAAAGGGCATCGCTAAAGCTTGAGGCCGCCTGTACATCCAAGGAGCCCCTTCCATCACCCGGGATCAAGACGACCGATGGTTCGGATGCCGAGGCCATTCTCGAGGAGAGGCACACCATCATAGACATCTAGACTGCCTTGGTGAAGAACAAGGAGGCCATCTTTCCCAAAGAGGTCACAAGACTTTGAGAATTTCATCCTAGTGAGGTCGGTGGAAAGCTTATGCGTTACCTCATGTGTTAGACAATGTATGGCCTTAGCTCCAATCAGATTGATGTATAGATACATTTATTGTAAATGAATAAAAGTACACTATTGTTTCAAGTTGATTTTAGTATGTTTCTGTGAAATTACCCCTTAATCTGGACACTTATGAGACTCATGTTAGTTTAGAATGTTCTAATGCGTTAGATAGACATGGGGAGTTTATCCTACCAAGGTTGACACTGATGTGTTGCCAAAGAATGCGTTAGATAGACATGGGGAGTTTATCCTAGTGGTGTCTAGGGTTAGACACACAACACATGCAGTTGTGTTTGGATGAAACACTAAACACAGACCATTTTCCAATTATGCCCTAGACCTTGGAGATTGATGGGAAAAACTGGAAAGTTACACATAACCTCTATGCTTGATTATGGTCCTGCACTAGGTGTTAGATTAGATTGTCTTTGATATGTTAATCAATGAGATCCATCAAGGGTTAAAACTTGAGTATGTTGGGGCAGCTTAAGAATTCATTTGATTGGGTGATCATAGTGATAGGATCGACCCCTTTGTCAGACAAAGTGAATGATAGGACTTACACTCTCTGATGGAAACCTAAACTATCGGTAATGGATTTCAATTGTGTTTGAGATATGGTTTTGCAAAGTATATTTATATGATATATATTAATGTTTTTTGAAAAGTATTTGCAAAAATATTTTAATTCCTGAGATCCATCAAAGCATAGAATGCGACACTGTACTTTGCAGCTAGGAGAGAAGTCTTTCCCTGTTGGGAAGTGTTTTGATCATTATGGCAGAGAGGTTAAGTGTAAGAGATAATTACAGAGATGATTATTTGATGGCCTTTATTTTATTTAAGTCCATTATCTTTGTATCTTTATAGGATGGCTGAATTCAAATGATCATTTAATGTAAATTTTAGGCTCACATTGAGCCCACAGTGATGTGCTTAGGGGCTCACTGTGTTTAGTAGTAAATTAGACTAAGCCTTATCATAGAGGCTATATTGAACCCATGTGGATTTATGTGAAGTCATTGTGGGGTCCCACACCATACAAATCAGGCATAAGTTGGCCATGCAACATCTTGGGTCGTGAGTATTTGAAGGAAATGGCCTAAGGCCCATAATTAATAAGATTAAGTAAGCTATCACATGACAAGTTGTCATGTGCTCCAAGTTAAATCTGGATTTGGAAATGGGTATGAAGCACCCATCCTCTTAAGTGGATAGGGCTTATCTCTTAATAAAGTCCGGATCCAAATTAGATTTAGATAATCTCTTAATTTAATTAGAGGAGTGCTCCATTAGGAGATAAAAGAAGAAGAGGGCGAACTAGACTAGAACACCACACTCTCTTGTTCTTTTTTCTTCTCTTTTGTCTTCCAAGAAACCCTATCATGATATAGGTTTTCAAGGACTGATAAAGATGAGTTTTCTTTTGATTTTTGCAAGAAAAATTCTAATGAATTCCAGGCTCAGCTTCCCCAGTTCAATACATGTAGTTGGGCTGCAGTTTTGTTGAAAACTTTGTTGCTGAATCAGTTACACCTATACATAGTGCCATCTTTAGTGGATGTTAGTTTTTGGACTGATTTGGGCGTGAACTTCCACCTTGGGATCTGTGTTTTGTGCTACCGGTATCAGGTATAAATATTCCTTTTTGTTTGGTTTCAAATTTGGTCCGGTTCAGTGCAAGACCGATCTTGAAAAATGTAATTTTTCAAAATATAGAGAATTCGATTCCTATAAGAATTAAGAAATTTTTGAAATTTCGCCCAGCCATATAGCATGGTTTGGCTATCCATATGATGATTCCTAACCCTTCCAACCGTGGTATCACTGTACTAGGTTCAGCCCTTAGACTAAATCAAACTAGATTTGAGGCAAAACTCAAATCGAGAAGAACTAATATAACCCATTGGAGCAATTAGCAAAAATCTTTGAGAATCCGGTTCTTAGAGTGAGCCAATGATCTAAAATTTTTATAGATATATTCTAATATATTATAGAATTGTTCTATTGTGGATTCTTGAAATCTTGAGTTAAAAGTGTGATGGAGATCGAACTCTTGATGGTGGCAAGATTTGTGTACAATTATTTTTTTTGTTCTAAAAAGAATGTATTAGGTTTTTTCTTATGTAAGCAATAAAAATTAGGATATTTTCTATTTTTTTACAATGGAAAAATCACTGGAGCATGTAGAGAAGACATAGGTCGTAGATGGAGATTGATCTGTGGATTGTAGTTCCGTAGGGATGTAGTTTTTGTCCGAGTTAGAATTAGACCATTACACTATCAGTCTTATCCATTTGTCTCTGATTATATGGTGTTTATTTGCTGATATAATTGTGAATCATAACTAAGAATTTTATATCATTATCTATGTGAATTTATGCATATTTTGGACACCAAACCCTATGTTGATTTGACCTAGTTTTGCTCCAATCTTGTTGGTTCAAACCTATGGTTCTTTGAGGTCTGTCATTTGTGTTGGAAGGGTTATGATCCATCATATGGATGGTTGAATCATGCTAAATGGTTGGGAAATTTTTAAAAAATTTCCTAATCCTTCTACGAATTGAATTCTCTATGCTTTGAAAAACTGCATTTTTCAAGATCGGTCTTACATTGAATTGGACCAAATTTGAAACCAAGCAAAGAGGGAGATTTATATGTGATATGAATACCACAAATGCAAATCCCAAAGTGGAAGTTCACGCCCAAATCATTCATAAAACCAACCTCCACTGAAGATGGCATAGTGTATTCTTGAAGCCGGTTTAACAACATGGTTTTCTACAAAACTGAGATCCAACTGCTTTGATTGAACTGAGGATGATGATCTTGACATCTCCTGAATTTTTCTTGCAAAAATTAGAGGACAACTGATGTAAATTAGTCTCAGATTGCTGAAGTCGAACTAGGAAAAAACTACGAGACAAAAGGGTGGAGAGAGAACTAGAAACTGCAAAAATATGAAGCTGTCTTGAACCCGTTTACCCGCTCCTCTTATATAATCTCTTATGAAACTATCTCCTTATCTAATTAGGAGATAATCTAGATCTAAATCAGATCTAGACTCTAATTAGAGATATACATTATCTTCTTATAAGATTAGGTGCTCCATACCCAGATCTAAACCCAAAATTGCCCCATGTCACATGACAACTTAAGCAATCATGTGACAAGTTAATTAATCATATTAATTATGGGTCTTAGGCCCATCAACTATAAGGCTCACGACCCAAGGGTGTTGCTTGGCCAACTTTGGCCTGATTTGTACGGTGTGACCCTATAATGACCTTGCATAAGTGCACATGGGTCCGACCCAACCTTTGTGAAAAGG
Organism: Nelumbo nucifera; assembly: GCF_000365185.1. The sequence continues at coordinate 686,371 of NW_010729242.1, read as the reverse complement.
CTTGGCCGAATTCACCACTAAATGTAGTAAACCCCAGAACACATCACTATGGGATCAATATGGGCCCAACATTTATACTGAAATGAACTTTGAATTCATCCATCCTATGAAGATCCAAAAATAATGAACTTAAGTAAGATAAAACCTATCAGGTAATCAGCTCTGTAATGGTCACTTACCCTTAACCTTTCTACCCATAATGATAAAAACACTACCCGATAGAGAAGGACCTCTCCCCTGGCTGTAAGGTACAGTGTCACATTCTTTTCTCTAATGGATCTTAGGAATTAAAGCATTTTTGCAAACATTTTTCATAAAACATTAATATATATCATATAAATATATTTTGCAAAACCATATCTCAAACACAGTTGAAATCCACTACCGATAGTTTAAGTTTTCATTAGAGAGTAAGCCCTATCATTCACTTTGTCTGACAAAGGGGTCGATCCTATTACTATGATCACTCACTCAGATAAATTCTCAAACTGTCCCAGCATACCCAAGTTTTGACCCTTGATGGATCTCATTGATTAACATATCAAAGACAATCTAATCTAACACCTAGTGCAGTATCATAATCAAGTATAGGGGTTATGTGTAACTTTCCAGTTTTTTTATCAATCTCCAAAGCCTATGGCATAATTGAGACAAGTACCATAATCAAGTATAGAGGTTATGTGTAACTTTTTAGTTTTTCCCATCAATCTCCAAGGTCTAGGGCATAATTGAAAAATGGTCTATATTTAGTGTTTCATCCAAACACACACTACATGTGTTGTGTGTCTAACTCTAGCAACTGAAACAAGTTGCATCATCAAATTATTTTTAGGTTAAAAAATTAATTAGTGTAATGGGTGAATTCTGAGTTCTCACGGGTCCATCCCAATACATCATTTTTGACTTCACATGCAATTCTGCACATATGAAGAAGAGGCACATGTTAATGGACATATGTCCAAAATTTATGGCATGGGCAGGGACGTGGGTAGAAAGCTGTGGGCAGGAGATCCGAACTCATGTTCTATGTTCTAACAGCAAGATTATTTTTCTTCATAAATCTATAAAAGCTTGGACGCTATCTACTTGCTTTAGCAATCAATAAGCTATCTACTTGCTTTTCCATATCTATTCTTCATAATATTAAACCCCCAAATTACCTTCCCTAACCTTAAAAAAGCCCATCATCAATCTAAAAATAGGACCAGTTTGACACCAGGTTGTTATTAGGAAATTTTGTTTTTCGATCAGTATTGGATCAAGCATACTTCATCTACTATGAGATAATGCCTAAACACCCAAAAACAGAGATTTACATAACAAGAAAACAATACTAGCTCGTCGGTTCTTGTTCCCCTTTGTTCATCTCAGGTCAGTTTATAAGATTAGGCCCCCAAATCTGCTGATCACCTAAAAAAACAGAAAAAGAATTAGGCCCCAGAATTATTTCTGTCGTCATTGCACCAATTGCAAAGTGTCAGCTACCGAATTTGCTACTCATGCCTAATTGTAATTCTATGAATCATTCATCCTCCTAACAAGGAACACTGCCTTCCTGAAGCTGTATTCATATTCCCAAGGTCCATCTGTGCTGCCCTTCATCATGGTGATTTGAGTCTCCCTCTACCATTAAGTTAGCAAAACCCAGTCTCATTCCTATGGCTGGGTCCTTGTACTGTCTGCATGCTCTCAAAATCTGGAATGTCCTAAATACTTTTGGTTGGGTTGACTGTTTATGTTGCTCCATCCGTGCTTTTCTATGGAGTTGACAGTCAGTGGTGTCAATAACAAGGGTACAGCTGTTTCGACTATCGAGGATGATTCCAGTGCCTGCTCTCTCGTCTATATTAGAGGAAAGGAATTCCCAGTTTATATGAACAGCTATGCTGAAAAGAATCGAAGGAATGCTCTGTTCTTGGCTGGTTCTCCATAGGGAATTCGGGGGATTGATCTATACAGATTTTTTTTGATTGAGCTATCTTATTCTCTTGTTAATTTCTTGCTAAAAAGTTGCACAATTATATACACAAGGGGTGTATATGGTCTAAAGTGGCATGTCTTTTTGCCCTTATATTTAATACAATAGCTTACTTTTTTCTAATAAAAAAAGTCTCATTCCTGGTTTTAGGGTTAAATCAATGGCAGTATCTCAGCCCTTGTACCGCTTGTCAGATTCTCTACATCCTATTGTTCCTGAGTAAAATGGCAAGGTCTTGACTGATGATTTCTGAAAACACATCCAATACCTAAATCGCCTGGGGTTATTAGGCTGCATCCATGAAAATTCACCAATCAACCTGTCTAGGTGTGTGGGTTGTTGAAGAACTTGCCAATTTTCATCATCTAAGCCTTGTCCCAAATATATGGGATCAAGATGTGATCAATAGTGAATGGTTAAAATTCCATCCTTATCTTTACCTAATAATCTACTCTAATAAAAATCAGCTCAATCACTGCTCCACTTTTACTGTTTATTTGTCTTGGAATATTCTTGCATTTCTTTCCTCCAACATGAACTGCAAAATTGCTAGCCTTGCCCATCTTCATGAAACCTCAAATCTCTTCTACAGTGGGGAGAAGGATGACTGAAATAACCTACCCATCTTAAAAGATCTAGTGCACCTGTAACCAAACAAAGAAAAGAAATATTCGCAATTCATAAAGACAAATTGATAGAAGATTAGCAAGTGATGGATAGAAGATACGCCAGTTGGTTCTTCTCCCTTGAAGAACCTCACCAGCATTAATTTTCAAGTGAATCACCTCCTAACAGGAAGCCCTAGCCTTAGAGGTTGATTGGTCACAACCAGAAAACTTTCACAAGAAACACCAGAATGGCTTGGGGACTCCAAGACAACACGTTGAAAACAGAATAAGTGAAAGATCCACCAGACATGAACCCAAACTTTTAAATCAACAAGAATATCAAAAGAGCCCCCTAAAGTAAGGCAGCAAGTTCATGGCTTCCACCGACTCAAAATACCTTCAACCTCTTCTCAAACTAAAATCCGAAGAAAGGTCCCATTAAATAATTTGCAATTATAACATGCAATAGAGGGCATTGAGTCATAGAGGAAGAGTCACCACCAAAGATTCTCCCAAAAATTGATTTTACTCCCAATTGGAGCATTTTGCCATATAAGACTTAGGAATGACACAAGAATGGCATGAATAGATTTCCAAGGACAATACATTGATGATGCTTCCAATCACAAAGTCCCATTATTTATCAAAGTCCTAGGTAAATCTCCAAATCCACTTTTGTAAGAAAGAGATATCTAAGAAATATGTTCCCCATTCCCAACACCCCCCCCCNCCCCGGTCTTTGCACTTATAAACAGTTTCCCAATTTATCAAGTGATCTTTATTTCCGTCATAATTTTCAGCCTTCTCACTCTACTTTTTGGAGCCTTAGAAGCAAATAAGAAATAAACAAGGAAGTTGGAAAAAATGGGATTGATTGCCAAGGGAGATGGGGATCCATATCAGGTTGTCATTATTATGGATTGGGTCCACAACCCCAAAACATTTGAATGACACTTGATGCAACTCAAAGACAATGGATATAATAGGGTATCTATGGGAATAAAGGCAATTGGTCTATTGAACCCATAGCTCACCTGGCCCTCTTTGTATACATGTTTCAACTTAAACTCGGTTTGCAAGGAGTACAAGTACAAATATGTACAGTGCAAAATCCTGCATTTTGTATTATTTTATATGTATTTGCACTGTACATATTTGTATTTGTATTCTTTCCAAATTGAGCCTAATTTACTGTTTCATGTTAAGCTAGATTTAGAGAGCAAAAATACAACAGCTGAGCTTATTTAACAATAAATTGACAAATCTTCAAAGAAAAATATTGTTTAGATGTTTGCTACTGCAAAATTAAATTCATTAAATATCATTATCCGATTAACTATCTTGTAAGTAAAGTGACATGTTCAATTATATTTCATTTGGTCAGAGTAGATTTTTGGTTTTTAATCCTACAAGTTTGCTGGTACTAAAACAAGGTATAGCACTTAGTGTAAGACATATAGGCTGAGACCCAAAGGCCCCAAACCCATTTGAACATTAAAAGAAAAAGTCTTAAGCTATAGGCCCAGACCCTGGATTTATGCATGGAGTTGAGGTTAATTAAAGTTACAGGGCAAACATATCCATAACAGATCTACACCATACAAGATTTTCAGAATATATTTTCTAGAACCACTACTAAGCATGGTGGCAGCATACAACTTCAAAAGCCTAACAGCTCTTAAAGTTTTGACACTGATGAGTCATATTTTTCTTGAACATCCACTAAACCAATTTCCTATTCTTAGAAATTTGGTAAAATATATCTGAAGATGAAACTCTCAACCTTTTAAGTGTAATCAAAACCAATGGCTATTTTATTTTCCTAAGGCATAAAAAACAAGTTAGGATTTTCCACAAATTCTTGCCTGTCTTGAGCAATTGAAAACAAGGTGTAAAACAATAATAATTTCCTGGGAAAAAATGAAATATGATTCTTATGTAGCTTGAAGGCATGTAACCCAGTCTATGAGAATGCAAATGCAATTAAGGCATCACAATACCATAATAGAAACCATAACTTTTAAAATCTGCATCAATACAGCCTTCATACGGAACAAATGAGTATAGCCAATTTCAGATTTTAAAGTTAAATAATAAGCATCTAACTTTCAGATTTGAAAAACAAGCAGGATTTTCTAGATTAAATTGCCACCTCACACTTCAAAATCCATGGCAACTCAATTGAACCAAGGACAAGTACAAAGGGGGACCACTTACTGAACTCTAAGTGGTGAGAGGGGAAGCTTTAACCTTGACTTATCCTATCATTTTGCAATTTAAATGATCATAAAAATGAGAAAATTGTAAGGTCTCAAAAGTAGATAAACACTTCAGAATTGCAGCATATTGATAATGATCCATTTAGCGCACCCACATTCCAGGTCCCTTAACATATGATATCACAAAAAAGGTAGCAAAAAACCACCTTTGTCATGGTGGCACACCTCCAAACTGTTGATGCCCTGTCCCATAAGGTCCCTTATTTAACAACAGATACAGCAAACATCAAAATTTCTGCTTTTTCTTCCCTTAAAGACAAAAACCTTCTGATCTTCCGCCACTGCATTGAGATCAGTTAATCAACTTCTTTGAGAAATTACTCAATCCCATTTAAAGAATTTTATCTCCTATAAAACTGCTTGCCTATATCAAAAGCTTTCCAAGCATCAGAAGGGACTCATGCAAAACAAGCATAGATATCACAGCAGTTCTATACTTCTCTCTGTACCTAAAAGTTGCTGATGAACTGGTCCTTTTGTTTTCTTCTTTTTTTTTTTTCTGATATCATGGATGTTGTCCTAAAAGTTCTATCTGTACCTAAAAGTTGCGGATGAATTGGTCCTTGAACTATAAAAGAAATATTCAAAGCACATAATTAAAATGAATTGCAAGAATTAGGACAACATCCATGATGCATCACTGAACTCATATAAAGAACAACATTAATAATTTGAGTAATCGATGAAAATTTTACTCTCAAAAGAAAAGTAAATAATTTAACATTTGATTCCACTTAAATACCAACTAAAATCCATTTTAATTATAAATCATGTCCCTAATACACCTTTTTTATTAAAAAGTAGTATCCAATCAATCTAATAGTGATCCATATGATAATTCCAGCAATGTCCTCGGAACAGAGATAACAATAGGCCAAACAAGTAAATGCTTCATAAACATACAATGGCAAAACAAAAGAAGAACAGACAGGAGACAAGATAATATACCAGATCATCAACAGAATTATAGTTTGACATTCTCCAAGTACCATTTATAGGTGTCAACAAGCCCGTCCCGTAGGGAGATCTTGGGAACCCATCCCAACTCAGCCAACTTTGAGCTATCCATGAGCTTCCGGGGTGTTCCATCCGGCTTTGTGGAGTCCCAGACGAGATCTCCCTCAAAACCAACCACCTCCTTCACCAGCTCAGCAAGCTCCTTAATGGTTACCTCCTTCCTACTCCCCACATTAACGTGGCTCAACCCACTATACTTCTCCATTAGAAAAACCACAGCATCAGCCAAGTCATCAACATGTAGAAATTCCCGCAATGGCGAACCCGTGCCCCAGACGACCACCTCCTTTGCACCTGAAACCTTCGCCTCGTGAAACCGCCGGATCAATGCAGGAAGCACATGCGAATTCTCGGGATGGAAATTGTCATTCGGCCCATACAAGTTGGTGGGCATTGCCGAAATAGCATCCCATCCGTACTGCAACCGGTAGGCTTGGCACATCTTGATGCCGGCGATCTTTGCCACGGCGTACCACTCGTTGGTAGGCTCGAGAGGTCCTGTGAGCAACGCATCCTCAGTGATGGGCTGAGGTGCAAATTTAGGATAAATGCAAGAGGAGCCAAGGAAGAGGAGCTTCTTGACGCCATTGCGATAAGCGGCGTCGATGACGTTTGTTTGTATTTGGAGATTGATAGAGATAAAATCCGCCGGATAGGTGTTATTGGCGTGAATGCCACCGACCTTAGCGGCGGAGAGGATTACGAATTGGGGTTTCTCTTGGGCGAAGAAGGCCTCAACATCAGATTGCCTGGTAAGGTCGAGTTCCTGGTGAGTTCTGAGGACGATATTGGTGAACCCGATCTGGAGGAGCTTGCGGACCACGGCGGAGCCGACAAGCCCACGATGGCCAGCAACGAAGATCTTGGCATTTTTTTCGGCCGTGAAGGATCCAGTTAGGGTTTCTGAGATCGATCAAGAGAACAAAAAGAAAAAGAAAGAGAATCAACAGAAGCCCTGCAGATCTCAATGAAACGAAGGAGTGGAGTGAGATGGAGGAAATACCTTTGTCGGGGCCACCCATCTTTGGAGGAGGCGGAGAGAGAATTAAATTTGTGAAGACTCAGCCTCTCTTGCTGAGTTACTTCTTCTTCAGCTTCCAACCGTTTGACTGGTGACTGTGACTCTGCGAGTGAGCCTGTAAGTGAAAGGGGAGGAGGAGGAGATCTTGTCAGCGATTTTAATGGCAGATATGACCGACCATCACAGCTAAAATAGTGCATAAATCCAGACCGTTGGTTTGCGATCACATTGCCTCAAGAACGAGACCGGATCTGCTCCTTACAATTATTATTCACGGGAGATGTGCACGGTGGATGTAACATGTGAGGCGCCCATGTGTGAGCAACAGATTCCATCTCCTCAAGAACAAGTCTATGGCGACCTCACATCTGCGCCTCATACACGCCTCACATGCCATCTCAGCGTGCACCAGGAACATCTCTGGAAGTTCAGTGCGAGATGTTTTCAATAAACGGTTGAGATATTCTATGGGGCGTTTGCGGGACGCCCTCGGTAGGGAGCAAATGTGAATTAGTCATGGCGATCCAAAAGAGATAACATCAGCGCCTCGCATGCACATTTCATCATGCATTATGAACATCTTGTGAGAGATGTTCCCCATGATTCGGATATGCTGTAGGCAATTGTGGGGCGCCGATGTTAACTGCATCCGAAAGAGAGTTTTTAGATTTGCTCCTAATAAACTCTACCAACTTTGTCTGAACAAACAATTACAGTCGCACATCGGGAAGATCTCCCCATAAATGACAAGGGACATGTTCGAGTATGGATATGTTCACAACATAAAAACATGTTCCAACACATTCCAACATCTTTTTTTTTTAAGGCCCTCCCTAAGTTACTTACCGGGTAGATGCATTTACTCGGTCTCCGTTTGGTTTGTGGGAAGGGATGAAGAAAAGGGAATATTTCTCATATTATTGGGGAAAGAGGGGGATGGGATGAGAAAAAGGTGAGATGTCAGATCTCAAAATCGTGGATTTGGAGTTACACCAAAACAGTGCGCCCCCGGTGGAAAAACTCAAGAAAATCTATCTCCTTCCTCATTTCTGCATGTCTCGTCCATTCGACTTGAAATTGGTATTCTTCGTCTTCCTCCTCCCTCCCGCATGCCTCGTCCATTCGACTTGAACTTGGTATTCTTCGTCTTCCTCCTCCCTCCCGTATGCCTCGTCCATTCGACTGGAACTTGGTATTCTTCTTCATCTTCCTCCTCCCTCCCGCATGCCTCGTCCTTTATCGACGCTGGTTTCGTAGGTTGTCGCTACTTCGAGCTTCATTGGTTTCGTAGACCACCGTTACTTCGAGCTTCGCTGATTTCGTAGGCCACTGCTGCTTCGAGCTTTGTTGGTTTCGCAAGCCGCCGGTGCTTCGAGCTTCGCTGGTTTTCGTAGGCCGCTGCTGCTTCGAGTTTCGCTAGTTTCGCAGGTCGCCGCTACTTTGAGGGAGGAGAAATAGAAAATAAAAGAAAGAATGGAGGGAGAGAGAATGAGAGGTCAGAGAGAAGAGAGATCGCCGCCGCCGCTCATCTAGTTCGAACGACGAGGAGAATGAACAGTAGATTGAGCTCCAATACTTCATTCCTTCGGTCCCTTTTACACTTTCCCATCCCATCCCATCCCAATAAAACCAAACAATGTAAAATTAAATTTTTATACTTTCCCATCCCATCCCATTTCAACTTTTCCCATCCCACCCAAATCTTCCCACAAACCAAATGGAGCCTCAGGTAATTGTTTCTTAGGAAAGATTTACCCGGGTAAGTGCATTTACCTATATTCTTTTATTTCTCATATAAATAAGGCAATGACCATTTTATCCATAAAAATCCATTATTACAAGGGGCATTTTTGTCCCTTTCAAGTGTTGGCAACTTTCCCCCAAGGTGGGAAAGTTATTTACCCACCTAGGAGATGGGTATCACTTTAGTCCCCACATAAACCTAAAAAAAGAACATCGGATTTTTTGTCAATGGGAATCAAAATCCCATTGACCAACTTCCCCCCCTCTCAAAATCTAGAAAAAGAACGCCCCCTAAGTTGCATACATAGTGGTCCCAGTTTCATGACAAAATGTGTGGACACAAATCGTGTTCAAATCATGTTCGGTTGGGCCTATTTTTGAAACCGAATTGGTATTATTAGTTTCTAGAAATCTGGTAACCGAAACCAAACTAAAGCTGATCAGTTAGCCATTGGTTCGGTTCGCCATTTTTTTATTTTTTTATATTTAGTTTATATTATAAAAAATTATATATATACAATAAAAATAGATATATAGATATATAATATTGTTATTTTAAATAATAAATAATATATTATAAATTATAAATATATAATGTATATTTATTAATTTATAATATATAGAAAATATATAAAAAATATATAATATACATATAATATATAGAAATATATGAGTATTGATTGATTCGGTTAATTGTCAGTTTTCTATATTGGTTAACCAAAACTGAATCAGTACCTTCAGTTTTTTAAAAATACCAAATCCAAAACCAAACCGACCAGTTTAGTTAACCAAAATTTTTGGTTCAGTCTTGTCGATTAGGTTCGATTTTTTGGTTTTTCTTGCTCACCCCTAGTAGGTTTTAGGGTCTAAGGATTTATCCTACCTGAATGAATCAAGGTTCAAAATTTCGTATTGTATTGGCTCGTATCGGCCCATATGTATTGTATATGGGTGAGGTTGGCATAGGGAACAGTACCAAATCATTGGTATTGTTCCTATTTGTCATATATTGTGTCACTAGTATTTCGGATTGTTTCAGTGTGTTTCAATGGTATATCAACCGATATACTATGATTTTTTTGGGTGCGGACTTAAATGTGCTTCAAAAAAAGGCTTTTAAATCCACTCTAGAAGCCCTCTTTCTCCTCCAAACTAAGCACAATACTTTCTTACATTCCTAGGAGATTCTTAGGGTACAGGGACCCAGGTAGAGTGTGGGAAGGTGTTAAGAACCCCACATGCACTCGGTTAAACCAGCCTCTACTTCACCAATTGTTAATAAAATAACAATTAAAGTTACAATTTAATTCAACATTAGAAATTAAACTAAGGAAAAAGAAGCAACGACAACAGAAAATAGCTAGACAATTAAGAAGAAGCAAAACAAAACAAAGACTACATATATATGAATTGATTAAAAAAACTACTTACTGATAATTGAAGAATCTAAAAAAGTAAATGCTAGATGGTATGCTGACATGAAAAGGGGTTAGGACTGAATTTATATTTACATGAAGATGATATAAACTAAATGCAAGAACCAAGATGTGTAAGATTTGAATGATAATGATGAACTTTTGAAATGCATGACTAGCTAAGAAGAAACGAGAGTGAAAACTAATTTGATGTATGATCAATTAAAAAGAAATAATTTGCCTAAGAATGTGAATGTTAGAGATGTTTGACTAGATGAGTGTCATGAATTGATCAATATCCTAGAAATGAGATGCTAAATTCTAGAGTTAAAGTGGGTCCTACTAAAGCATATGGTTGCACTATGCAAAATGGCTAAAAAGAAAATACAACATCTAAAATTCTTTTATTCGGATGTTAAATGCCTTCCTAGATAAGAAGTTAATGACAAGAGCATAAAGATTGTAATGTGAAGTAAAAAAAAAGAAGAAAAAAAAAACTGAGAGAAATAATTGGGATAACCCAAGAAGATGGTCTAACCCGGTGAATTCTAGCAACTATTCATTAATTCTAATACTAATGGGCTGAGCTTGAAATATGAATTATTGTGAAATGAAGATCTTCCTATCACTTCAATGTAAGCCTATGAATTAATGCATGTATTTAAATTTTCTCTTTAGGAAAAAAGAAGAAAAAAAAAGTTGAGGAAAAACTAAAACAAGTCTGATATGTAACCCTATTAACTAGAGCATGATCAATCCTATAAATTCTAACTACGGTAACATGCGAGAAGAAGCGAAAAAAAGGCAATGTAGCAAACTAGATGGACCGATTACTAAGTAAAAAGTTAAAAAAGAAGTAATGCTAATTCTACTTAGAAAACAATATTTTATCTTTTGGATGGTTGGTATAATAAAAAACAAGAAAAAATTATGTAGTTAAAGGGTAAAATAACACTTAGATTATGAAAGAAGACATTCCTAAAATTAGTAAAGGATAGTCACTTAAAAAGGATACGGGCATGAGCATACCTATGTTCTGGTTGTTGGTTCTACAAAATACCTCTTGAGAAACTTGGACTCCTTCCCTTGGATTGAAGATGAATTCCCCGTCATTTAGGAGGTCAAAGACATTTGTTATGTAGCCCAAATGATGTAGGATTGCTGCTGTATGATTGTAATTTTGTTGCACCATTGTTGCTTCAAGAATGTTTCATGCTTCATCTCTTGGATGTATGCACGACCCAAGGGTGTTCTTTGGCTTCTAGATGATATGAGGAGAACTCTAGGGACGTTGGAGATGGTGGGGGGTGAGTCTAGGATGTGGGTTAGGGAAGCTTGGGGTTGCTTGGGACGTAAAGGGGGGTATTCTCTAGGCTAATGGGGATAGAGTTCTCTCCCTAAGTTAGCTTGTTTATAAATTTTTGAGAAGGGAATAGAGAGATGAGATAGGGAGCCATGGAAGATCAATGGCTGAGGTTTAAAGGTTTCTTGGAGGGAGATTGATTGAGGGAAGGGATTGTCAAGACAACTTTGAGAGAGATCCTCTCAATCAATCAAGACAATAAGTAGAAGATTTCACCAATTTACTTGAATTGGACATTCTAAGTTTAGGTGATTGGCTTGATTGATTGGAGGCTCCTAGCTGGTCAAATCTTGGATTTTAAGATGGTCCCAGAGGCTGAGAGGAAGTTCTGGTTGTGGGATGCCCTACGTTCAAAGTTGTGCTGGAGAGGATTCCAAATGGAAGGCCTGAATTAAGTCTAGCGTCAGGTCTAAAGATGAAGGCATTAACAATGTCAGAATTGGATGATCTTAGTAACACTGGACTTAGACTTTCAAGCTCTATCCATCTAAAAGATTGGATTTCAGATTTCATGTTACATAGGGTTCAGGATCAAAAGTGATCCCGATCGGACGATCGAAATTGGTTCCCATTATGGGTCTTGAGATAAAGGGGTAAACGATGTTGGATATAGGTGATCTTGGTGTCATTGGATTTGAATTTTTGAATTCTATGTACCTATGGTTTTGGGTTTATGATTTTACGTGAAATGAGGTTCAGGATCGAAATGACTGCGATCGGAATCGGTTTCAGCTTCGGGTGTTAAGGTAAAGGGGTTAACGGTGTTGGATTTGGGTGATCTTGGTGTCGTTGGATTTGGATTTTTGGGATCTATGTACTTATAGTTTTGATGTCAGATTTCATGTTAAATGAGGTTCATAAATGGATATCGTATTCAAGTACTATGACCATTCTTGATCCAATGGTTTGATCTTTGTTCATCCAACAATCCCAAATGATCCAAAGTGAAAAAATGGGTTTTTTACCTTGTGTGATTTCAGCATTAGGGTTTCTACGAAAATTTTGAATTTCAACCTATCTAATTGTTAAAACTTTTGCATTTTATGATCACATGATGATCATTTGTCATTGGTTAGTTGAAATCCTCAAGGATGGCCTAAGGTAGAGGACGTAGGTAGGGTTTTCTATTGAACTTGTATAAATCTTGTGTGCCTTGTCTCTATGCTTTATCTACTTTATCTCTTTTTTGATTTGTTTCAAGTTTCTACAGCTACTTTTCTACTAACATTACTAACCTATTTAACTAATTGAAAAGGGTTGAACATCTAGTTATTTTGCAGATATTGCACTTTATTCATTTTTTTATCTATAAGATACAGTGTTCTTGGTACAACTCGAGTGCTACTAACATCACTAACTTTATTAATTGCACTAACTTATTGAGTCAATAGTTTGGGTATTTTATTGCTTACTTTCACCAACTGCTAACTGCTTTACATTTACGATTGTTTATTCTCATTGTTTTATTTATTGTTCAACTGTATTATTTACTTTCAACAGTTATCTTGTCCTTGAGATTCTGGTAGCAGATTTACAACTGCTTGAATCTTGAGTTGTTTATTTTGAATATCTATTGTATCTCTTAACTATTCTTTTGCAGCTAGTCATTTATCTTCATCTACACAAACAAGCACACTCCTTCAAATAGTTGCCATTTACATTTATATGCATTTACTTTCAGCTATCATTTATATTTTTAGTTATTTACATTTATTGCTTACTCTTTATTTAACCACATTACCACTTGTTTATTTCTTTGTTATATTTAGTTTCAACTACTTTTTTTTTTATTTTCAAGCAATTAATTATGCTTAGTGTTATATATCTATTTAATTTCTAACCCTATAGCATTTGTTATTACACTATCTATTTATTTTGAAGTTGTTGTTTAGATTGCAAAAGCCCTATAAAGATCGAACCTTGCTAGGGGTTTCATGGCTGAATTTCAAAACTTTTGACAATCTATGTTTGTAAGAATCAAATTCTCATTAAAGAATACAATTCTCTTAGGATCAATCCATCCCTAAAATGATCCAATTTTGTATCAAAATAAAACCAAGCGTACCCAATACGCACAAAGATGCAACTCCCATAATGGTTGTTCATGCCCAAAATTCAAAACCAAATTGAACTTCAAACTAAAGATGGTGCATCTCTAATAGAAAGATCGGCCGTGCAACAACAATTGGTCTGAATTGCACACCAACTTCTTTGGTTTATATGTAGTTGTGAACCACATTAATTCTCTAGGTTTTGCAAGAAAAGCATAGCAGAAAAATAGAGAAGAGAGTCTCCTTAATGACCTGGTCAAATTAGGGTTTTAGGTGCAAGAGAGTGCAAGAAACCTAGATATCAGTCTCTTAACCTATACTTTTCATCTATCTTATATAAAGTTGCTAATTCAAATGTGGTTAAGAATATCCAAATTTAATTTCTATTATGAGTCCTCTAATTTAGCAACACTCCTAATCACATTAGTAATTTGAGAGATCCAAAACCAAATAACCATTATGCACATGACATAACTAGTCTAAGCCCATTACTAAAGTGGTTTCTTAATTACATCAATTGCAAGTCAATTAGGCCTGAATAATGTATGTCACGGAACCCATAAAGCTCTCATATTAGTCTAAAAGGTATTAGCCCTTGTATGGAAGCACATGAGCCGACTAGTTAATTCCTAAGCATATTGAATTGGGCTCAATATTGGCCCAACACTTAAGTGCAAGTGATTCTTGGTTTCAGCCACCCTATGAAGCCTAAGGCTAATGGATTAATATAAGATTATCAATGGTCTTTCGCTCTTAACCTCTCGGTCCAAAAGATTCATACACTACTCACAAGGAAGGACCTCTTCCCTAACTACTAAATGCAATGCCACACCCTCTACTTAGATGGACCCAAAGAATGAAAGCCTTTTGCAAAGTTTTCATAAAATAATTAATTATAATTATAAATACATTTTGTAAGATGATTTCAAAAACATGTTGAAATCTACTACCAACACCATTAATTTTAGATTTCCATTAGAGAGAGTGTAAACTTGGATGTTCTCTTTGTTTGACAAAGGGGCTGATCCTATCACAATAATCACCCACTCAAGTAGTATTTCAAATTGCTCCAACATACCCAATCATTTAACCCTTAGAGGATTTCACTGATTGATACATCAAAAGCAATCCACTCCACAACCTAGTGTAGTATCATTCTCTAGCCTGGGGTTAAGTGCAACTTTACAATATTGCCCATTTTTATCTAAGGTCCAAGGCATAACTAGATATTGGTCCATGTTCAGTGGTTCTCATAAACATCCATTGGATCTAACCCTAGCAACTGAGACAAGTTGCTCCATTATTTCAACAGTACATCAACATGTTCCTTGTTAGGAGTTTATAAACTCCCTAAGTTTATCCAATGGCTAAGGACATTCTAATCTAACATAAGTCTCATAAATGTCCAATTTATGGGGTAACACACCAAAAGCATGTCAATCACAAACATGAAATAATAGTGATATAAATTTATCAATGATAAAACTCAAAATACATCAGTTTAGTTGGAGCTAAGAGCATACACTATCTAAAAAAAGTTGCAAATCTACAATCAGTTGTAACGTTAATTATTAAAAATATATTCTTGATTAACTATTGAATCCAATAGCTAAGCCTTATTGAATCCACTAGCAGGAAGGCTTAGCTTCAATTTTTAGGGGAAGGGTTTTGAGCTTAACTTATTTGGAGTTTAAATTTTTTAAGCTATAACCAATTCCCGCCTCCTCTTAGGTAAGTCCACCGGTCCCAACACCCAATGTGGCTACATTGACCTATTAGGATAGTATTTGAGTGTTTTTGTTTGTAGCAGATTCCTACTACAAAGCAAAAGGAATTGAATCCAATGGTAGATCCAAATTTAACTCGGTTATGTTTTAATTCAAATCATATCTAGCTACTAGGGGTGATCATGGGCTAGGTCGGGGCTTTGCACTTTTCATAAGGGCTTTAGCTTAGGCTCGGGCCTAGGTTCCAAGCCTAAAACATAAGCTTGAGCCCAGGCTATGTGTTATATATATATATTGAATTATATTTGCTATTTCATGCAAGTATATATATTATTTGGGCTTTTTGATTGGGTGAAGTCCACTAGAATAGTCCAAACTGTATTAAAACTAGACCAAACTTTTTTGGCTTCTATACTAAAAGGGTTTGGTTTGGTTTGAAAATTTCTTGGATCATAATTTTCTGATTTGGTCAAATATTTTCTCTAGACCAAACCGGACCAAACTGTGAACACCCCTAACCCCATGGAGCTAAAAAAGTCTAAATGGATCTTACCTATCAGATTTATATAGGATTTGAGTCAAACTCATATTGCTATAGGATATTAAATAGTATAAACGAATTAAACTAAAAGTATCAAAATATTATTTTTGTTGCTACAAATCAATAAATTATATATTGTTAACAAAATGAACTAAAAAATATTTTAATATTGTATTCCATGAATAAAATAAATGAAAATCCACCCTGCATAAAAGTTAAACCAATGACAATTTTTAAAAAAAATACAATTAATAAACCAACTTTACTAATAGATACAATATAAATTTTAAATATATATGAGCATATATACTTAAATGTAATTGAATCAGATTGGGTTTAATCCATATTTGGTCGCTACAAACTGATTAATTCAGATCACCCTCAATGTGATCAAATTCAAATTCAAATTTGGACAAATAGATGCCATTTGCAGCCCTACATGATGGGTTTCAAGAGCATCACAAACTTCCAATCACTATTGTGTAGAAAAAAAAATTGGCTATCCAAGTCTAACAGCTTGGGATGTCAATAGGGCATTCTGTACATGACACCTTACAGACTTGATGTAACCATATCAGTGCTAGTTGCGTGGGAGTCTGAATCTTTTGGCCACAACACATTGCTGGTCACATTCATCAAACTGTACATCGGGAATATCAGTGATATAAAGTATAAGAGATGTTCCCTATGTGTGGCTGGGTGAACATGGTCGGCCAACAAAGTGTTGTGATCAGCAGATCTAGACTCAGATGTGTGGCTGGATAAAGTATTACATAGGGTGAATGCCATTGACGTTGAATCATCCCTTACTTTTACAAGAATGACAGCATAGTTTGTCAAACATGGCAATAAAAGTCACCACTCCCTTGAGGCTCACTTTGGTTGTGTTTGATATCATTGCTTATTTCTACAATACCTAAACCGTTTTGGGTTGACCAATACTGATCAGTAAGGCTCAGTTTGGAAAGAGTACAAGTACAAATACATACAAAACAACACAAAATACAAGGTTTTGCATTTCACATTATAAGGATGACTTCACCTTGAATGAGCAAATTTCAATTTCACGTTTCAACTATAAATGTCAATGATCAGTCTATTATGTAAGAGAATATTTACTTGAAGCCTAATGCTGAATTCTCAGACTGTAACGTTAATAATCCGTTTTCATTGTGTTGTGATCATTATGAGCCGAGAGGTTAAGTGTAAGAGATCATTATGAGCCGAGAGGTTATTGCTGAAAAAAAAAATATTAATAGAACATACAACAATTTGAGTTGGTTGGACCCCACCTAACCCAAATGAAATCAAAATCAATTTTGATGCTACAAAGGAAAGGAGATGGAAAGTGTGCTTTTGGTTGTATGGCAAAAAATATAAAAGAGAAATCTTCCGATGAATAAATGGGCCAGGCCTATATCAACAATTTTGGGAAAAAACGGAACTGATCAGATAACCGGCTCCTAGTTTTTTGATCCGACCATCCCATCCGATCCGATTTTGAGGACGGCATTAGCACGATCTTATGAGGACTTAACCCGACATGGTTGAAGTTGTCGTTTCCCAGCTTGTACTCGTTTATTATCATCTCCCTATATAACAAGAAATAGAAATTATACCTACTTGAATGGCAATAAGTTTCATAGCAACACGGCAACAGAAATGGAACCAAATCAATTATTAAAATCATTGGGCCCCTTCATCTTATGAAAAGTGGTGTCAGGCATCGATTTTGTTGGGCCACATCCGAGCGTCTAGGCATAAGAGAAGCTTCCAAGAAACTCAACTCATGCAAGAGTTAGTTTTAGCGTGATTGCTAGAAGTTTTGCTTAATGAGTCCATTACATTATATAAATTTGTCTGTTTTTTCTTTATATTTCATACAGACAGTACCTTTGCCAAATGTACGGACTGCAGTAAAGAGTGTCCGCAGGTGAGGAATATCTGCCATATCACGAATAAATTTTTGTCGGCAGGTTTGATCCCATTCCCCCTCTACGACTAAGTTGGCATCAGCGCCCCACAGGAATCCAACCCAATGAAAACGCGTCACTTATCCTCTCACACATGCTGTTCATTAACTCGTGTGGAATTAATGGGATGGAGGTTAACTCGTGCTGTTAGCTCCAAGTTCACTAAAAAAATCCCAAATCTCATTCTTGCTTTGTCCCGCTCTTGACCTCAACCCCTGCTCTCTCCTTCCGTCTCCTTTTTAGTTGCGACAATTATTTGTTTCAGAGGTTATACCATCTGAAGGTATTTAACTCCCCGTCTATCATAATAATTATAAATGAATAAAAGTTTATTATTGTTTCATATTGATATTAGTATGTTTCTGTGAAATTATCCCTTAAACTAAATACTTATAAGACTCGTGTTACTTTGGAATATTCTCAAGCGTTGGATAGATTTGAGAATTTATCCTGTCAATGCTAACATTGATGTACTACCAAAGAAGTTGGGACAATTTGTCTCAATTGCTAGGCTTAGACCCAAAGCACATGCAGTGTGTGTTTAGATGAAACATTGAACTTGTACCATTTTTCAGTTATGCCCTAGACCTTAGAGATTGATGGGCAAAACTGGAAAGTTACACATAACCCCTAGACTTGATTATGGTACTACTGTACTAGGTGCCCTGGACACTAAGTCTTTGATATGCCAATTAATGAGATCCATCAAGGGTCAATATGAGAATTCATATGAGTAGGTGATCATAGTTATAGAATTGGTCCATTTGTCGGACAAAGTGAATAATGGGGCTTACACTCTCTCGGATGGAAACCTAAATGACCAGCAGTGGATTTCAACTATGTTTGAGATTTGGTTTTGCAATATATATATTACGTTTTATGAAAAATTCTTCCAAAACATTACATTATATAAATTTGTCTGTTTTTTCTTTATATTTCATACAGATAGTACCTTTGCCAAATGTACAGACTACGTAAAGAGTGTCCGCAGGTGAGGAATATCGGCCATACCATGGATAATTTTCTATCGGCAGGTTTGATTCCATTCCTCCTCTACGACTAAGTTGGCATCAGCGCCCCACAGGAATCCAACACAATGAAAATGCATCACTTATCCTCTCACACATGCTATTCATTAACTTGTGTGGAGTTAATGGGATGGAGGTTAACTCGTGCTGTTAGCTCCAAGTTCACTAAAAAAATCCCAAATCTCATTCTTGCTTTGTCCCGCTCTTGACCTCAACCCCTGCTCTCTCCTTCCGTCTCCTTTTTCGTTGCGACAATGAGGTTACACCATCTAAAGGTATTTAACTCCCTGTCTATCATAATAATGACACACCATCATTGTATTGTAAGAGTATGCTTTTACCTTCAATCAGATTAATGTATAGATATATTTATTGTAAATGAATAAAAGTTTATTATTGTTTCATATTGATATTGGTATGTTTCTGTAAAATTATCCTTTAAACTAAATACTTATAAGATTTGTATTAGTTTGAAATATTCTCAGGCGTTGGATAGACTTGGGAATTTATCCTACCAAGGTTAACACTGATGTACTGCCAAAGAAGTTAAAACAGCTTGTCTCAGCTGCTAGAATTACACCCAAAGCACATGCAGTGTGTGTTTAGATGAAACATTGAACTTGCACCATTTTTCAGTTATGCCCTAGACCTTGGAGATTGATGGGCAAAACTGAAAAGTCACACATAACCCTTAGACTTGAATATGGTACCGCACTAAGTCTTTGATATGCCAATTAGTGAGATCCATCAAGGGTCAAAACCTGGGTATGTTGGGGCAGTCTGAGAATTCATATGAATAGGTGATCATAGTGATAGAATCGGTCCCTTTGTCGGACAAAGTGAATGATGGGGCTTACACTCTCTCTGATGGAAGCCTAAATGACTAGTAGTGGATTTCAACTATCATCGAGATTTGGTTTTGCAATATATATATATATTATGTCTTATGAAAAATTCTTCCAAAAGGTTTTAATTCCCGAGATCCATCCAAGTAGAGATTGTGTGACACAGTACTTTGCAACCAAGGGAGAAGTCCTTCCCTGTCGGACAGTGTTGTAATCATTATGAGACGAAAGGTTAAGTGTAAGAGACCATTACAGGACTGATTACCTGATGGACTTTATCTTACTTAAATCCATTATCCTTGGGTCTTCATAGGATGACTGAACTTAAGGATCATTTAGATGTAAATGTTGGGCCCATATTGAGCCCATAGTGATGTGCTAAGGGGTTCACTACGTTTAGCGGTAAATTCAACTAAGCCTTTTCATAGAGTCTGGGCTGAACCCATATGAGGTCATTGTGGGGTACCATGCCATACAAATCAGGCCTAAGTTGGCCATGCAACATCTTGGGTCATAATCCTTTGAAGGAAATGGGCCTAAGGCCCATAATTAATAAGATTAAGTAAGTTGTCACATGACAACTTGTACTCTATGTCAAATCTTAGTTTGGAAATGGGTATGGAGCACCCATCCTCTTAAGAGGATAAGGATTATCTCTTAATAGAGTCTAGATCGAAATTAGATTTGGATAATTTTCTAATTTGATTAGGAGAGTGCTCCATAAGGAGATAAAGGAAGAAGAGGGCGAACCAGACTAGAAGACCACTCTCTCTTGTTCTTTCTTCTTCTCTTTTGTCTTCCAAGAAACCCTATCATGACATAGGCTTTCAAGGACTGATAGATATCAGTTTTCTTCTAATTTTTGCAAGAAAAATTCAGTGGAATTAGATGCTCACCTTCCCCAGTTCGATCCAAGTAGCTAAGTTACAGTTTTGCTGAAAACTATGTTGCTGAATTAGCTTCACCTATACACTGCACCATCTTCAGTGAATGCTAGTTTTAGGACTGATTTGGGCGTGGACTTCCACCTTGGGATCTATGTTTGTGGTATCCTTATGAAGTATAAATCTCCCTCTTTGTTTGATTTCAAATCTGTTCCTATTCATTGCAAGACCGGTCCTGAAAAATGCAGTTTTTCAAAACACAGGGAATTCGATTACCAAAAAGATTAGGAAAATTTTGAAATTTCGCCCATCCATCTAGCATGGTTCGGCCATTCATATAATGGATCCTAACCCTTCAAACATGTATTTATCTTTAGCATGATAGCCATAATAACAATACTTCTGACGGATTCTTAAAAGTAGAGGGGATACCCTACCGGTGTGGAGATGTCATGGAAGCATGGATCAGTCACCATGTCTGCAATAACTGAATGAGATCCAGAGTATGGGTGGAATGATTTTGATGCTGCCACAGCATTGACACTCGAAGTGGTTGAGGAACTCGTTGAAGGAGGTGGTGATATATTTTTTATGGATTTGGGTGGGGATAATTATGCTCCGATCTTTAGCTGAGTAGGAGCCAACGACATCTCCCTGTCTCAACTCATGTTCGCTCCATCGTACTCCTCGATGAGATTTGCGAGATCCTCATCCAAGGTAATCGAAACCAAGACATCAAGATCTTCAGTTAGCAACCGTCATTTGAGACACTGAGGATCCATACAACTCTCCAAGATTCACCAAAAGTTATGTATACAAAGAATCCAAACATCTCACTCTAAATACTCCAAAAATCTTTTTGAATTGAATGGAAAATAAAGAGAAGATAAGTGGGGGATAGCAGATGATAAATTATGATTTTTCAAGTTACTAATTATCATCATCATGCCTACAAGCAAGCTATAAATTTGTAGATAGCAATTATCATCATCATCATTGTCTTAAGTTTTAACTATATGTAGTAAGCTACATGAATCATTCATCAAATTTATTTCATTTTAATATTTTGATAAAAAATGCACTAATACAACTTGTAAGTGTGGTGGTAAAGCAATAGGGAAAAAAGGTTAAGGGGTTTTTAGCTAGTGAATTTTGAGAAATCTCATGTGTCTTGTGGCTTGTCTCTTTTCCTTTTTCATAGAGAGGATCTCGAGACTATAAAGAGAAGAGTCCAAAAGAGAACTTTTCCTATTAGGGAAGGGGGTCTTTGCTCTCACATCAACCATTGAGTGAACTCCACTAGGGTTTTTCCATGTGTCCAGTGAGATCCTCTAGGAATAAAGTTTCCTTTTCCCCGAGGATTCTCACATAACACGTGTTGGCTACATCCCCTCATGGGTTTTCCCATGGCTACATGTCGAGGTCATTGTCTTTGGTTGACTAACATGTTCGAGTGTCTCATTAGTCATCCTTCACGTGCCTTGTCACAACTTGCTATGACTGTGAGAAGCTTAAGTCGACTGTGAATAGGTACCGCCGGCTTTGAGCTTCATCTATCATTCATCAGTCATCATAGGTGCGTGTCGTTATTCTATGCTCATCGTGAGTTTTGAGTGTCACTTTATGCTCATTGTAGGGTGCGGATAGTGTTTTGTGTCTATCACAAGCTGGTGATGTCATGTTATGGCCATTGTAGGTCCTGGATGGAACTTTGTGCTCATAGCAAGTGTATGAGTCCTACATTACCTTTGTAAAGTGTCGTCACGCTGTTACATAGGTGTCTTAGTCATTTTGATTCCTTACACATTGTTTATTGTCTTGCCCAACTTTTTCATGGCACTCTCTCTCTATATGGGGTTTCTCTATGCAGTTCTCATCCAGGGTTTCTATTACAAATCTGATGATGATGAATTACATGTACTTACAATTAGCCCCTATGCTTATTGGTAAGAGTATTCTTATCAATAAGAACCCTTTGGGATTTCCTTTGCTTGTCTGATAGTGCGTGTATGTGATGAGATGATTGAGAATAGGGGAGTTGCTCAACTTATTACAAATTGTGGGTTCATAGGTGTCATAGGAAAAAAAACAATTATGGTGATTTTGCATCTTTACTGAAATGAAGAGCACAACTGGGACTAGCTATTAAAATTGAGCTCCTCTTTGTTGGCATTCTTGTGTTGGCTTAAAGTGTTTTCTGGGTTGTTTAAGTCATGTATAGAGTGTTGAAAGTGCCTGTGGAGTTGAGGCCATTATTTGTATGGTATAGTTTGGTGATTCCTGTAAATTAGCCCTCCTATTTCTTGATGGAAGGCCTTTTGTCAAGAGACATTCAGTCTATGAATGTCTCATTGAATTTACAGCCCCATGTGTCTTAATAGAAGACATTCTATCAAGAAACATGTGGTAAGGAGCTACCGAATGACGTGTGTAGCTCCTTATGAATTCTTCTGGGATTTGGCTAAGTGCATTGTTGTGGAGAGGTGTGTATAGAACCTCAGGCACATTGGTATGTGCTTCAACTTTCTGTATGCCCAAATGATTGTGTAGGGTTGTGGCAGCTTTATTTAATTTGCTCTTAATATCACCCCACCCATTGTAAGGGTAGTTTTGTAAATTTGCTATTAAATAAGTTAATCGATTGGCCAGAGTAGAGGAATGTGTGGGCAACCACTTCAACCATCGCGAGGTGTTGCCTCAGCTCTTGGCACATGGGGTGTGATGTTTAAAATGAGAGGTGGGGTACTGTCTTCCCTCCTAAGTTTTTCCTTTGTTGGTGGTCGAAGAGCTCTAATCTTCTTATTGTTTTTATCAGTTCGCTTTCTCCGATCAACCTTCCTCTTGTTCATTGCTCTTTTAGGGTTCCCCTCCTTTCTAAGTTAAATGACCCCCCTGAAAAGAGAAGAAAACCGTTCAAGAGGTTTTCCCGTTCATTGACTTCATTCGGGAGGTGGTGTTATGAATGCATTCGTGGGGAAGACATACCGCCACTGGCAGCAACAATGAGGAGGGGCCCACACGACAACTTATCTTGCCAGCTCCACCAGCTTATCTTATCCCATCTGTTCTTAGTTTACCTATTAGAAGTAGGAGTTAAGTTTTGTTCTTAGTAGAAGTTGTTTATCTATTAGAAGTAGGAGTGGGAGTTTGATTTAAAGTTGGATTTATCCTAGCCTTATCCTTAATAGTCGAATTCAACAAGGAGTCCTCCTACAGGGAGGACCCTCAACTCTTGTAATCTCCTATTTAAGGAGCTGTGAATTGGGAATAAAGGCATTGGGGTTTTAGTCATGAAAAGAGTGAGGAGAGTTAGGGTGATCTCTTGGACAAATCACCCATCAGATCGCCACAATAGGGTTTGCACGTAAGGGGAGGGGCAAGGGGAAGCTAGAGGTTCTTCCCGTGGAACGACCCGTGACGAGATCCTACGCCCGGGCCCATAACATCTTGGTATTAGAGCCTACCATCATGGGAGATTTGGAGCCGCTATCATCCAAGGTCCACGAACTGGAGCATAGGCTCATAGAAACCAGCGTTGAGGTTCGTGAGGTCAAAGACGATGTCCGGGAGCTATGACGCTTGCTGAAATTGTTTTTCTCTAACAGAGAAAGGAACTCCGAGGGAACCACCACCACCAACGGTCGCCGGCCAGACTGGGCAGAGATGTCCGGCGAACATCAGATCGCCGCCCCGGCAACCATAGTTATTCCCAAGTATAGTCGGCTAGAATTTCCATCTTACAACGGCACCGAAGATCCATTGGGATGGTTATATCGCTGCGAATAGTTCTTCCGTAACCAACGGACTGATGACAGAGACAAGGTCAGTCTGGCCACCTTCCACCTAACGGAAGAGGCACAACTCTGGTTCTACTATCTGGAGCAAGAAGAACCCGGGCTCAATTGGGAATAGTTTAAATCCTACTGCCTCCTCAGGTTTGGACCCCCGTTGACAAGCAACCCGCTGGGCAAGTTAATTAACCTCAAGCAAACTAGAACCGTGGCTGAATACCAACGCCAGTTCCAAACCCTTCTCGCCAAGGCAGCCTCGGTACGTCTAGATCAGCAAGTAGATATGTTTACTGCGGGGTTAGCAGAACCCCTAAGGGTGGACGTGGAGATGCCACACCCTCCCAACCTGGTCACAGCCATGAACCTCGTATGCGCCTTCGAACAGAAACTGCAGCTCACCTGTGGAACCCTTAGTATGGGTTGGCCGGCGACGACCTGGGCACCTTCGAAGACAGCAGGAGTGTCCCCTTCTTCGGCTGCCAGTAGGGAATAGAGGCCTCCTACCGGTAACCCTTCTAGATCGGCACCAAGTATGGGGAGTAATAAGGACAACACCCCCCATTAAACAGCTGTCCCGAGCCAAGATGGCAGAATGGCGCGCAAGGGGGCAGTGCTTCAACTGCGATGATCTGTATTCCTCTGGGCACAGGTGCAAGAAGCTATTCTGTCTTCTGGTAGACGAACCAGAAGAGGACAAGGATCAACCCGCAACATCAGAACCTGAGATCTCCCTCCACACAATCACGGGGATCAAAACCTCACAAACCATGCAACTAAGGGCGCTGGTAGCAGGGAAACCGATATGCATTCTCGTTGACTCCAGAAGCACCCACAACTTTGTCAATGAACAGGCTACCCACCAGTTAGAATTACCAATGGAAATCAGGCCGCAACTACAGGTAGCCATAGCAAATGGGGAAAGAGTTCATAGCCCCAGAATCTGCAAGGACACCAAAATTCAGGTTGGATCAGAATCTTTCCTTGCTGATTTATTCGTGCTCTCCTTAGATGAATTCGACATCGTCCTGGGAGTCAAGTGGCTGATCACTCTGGGGCCAATCCTATGGGATTTCAGCACCCTAACAATGACATTCCACCTGGATGGAAAACCGGTTACATGGCAAGGAACCAGGATAAGGACAAAAACGCGGTTGCATACACTTTAGGGTGAGAATATGCGCGCAACAGATATGGAGAGTCTCCTCATGGACTTCTCTGCGGTATTCCAAGAACCCAAGGGGCTCCCACCTTCTAGATCTTGCGATCATCGGATCCCTCTGATAGCCAGATCAGATCCCGTTGTTGTCCGACCCTATCGCTACCCACACCGACAGAAGGATGAAATAGAAAGGCAGTGTGCAGATATGATGCAGCAGGGAATCATCCGTCCTAGCCGCTCCCCCTTCTCCTCTCCGGTTCTATTGGAGATTTTGTGTGGACTACAGAGAGCTTAACAGCTGGACGGTCAAGGATAAATTTCCTATCCCCATTGTAGATGAGCTATTGGACGAACTCCATGGTGTCCAATACTTCTCAAAATTAGACCTCCGGTCAGGTTACTTTCAGGTCTGGATGACTTTCAAAGATGTGGAGAAAACGGCCTTCCAAACACATCATGGCCATTTTGAATTCCTACTTATGCCATTCGGCCTCAACAATGCTCCTTCCACGTTCCAGTCCCTGATGAACGAGGTATTTCACTCCCACCTCCGTAGATTTGTCTTAGTATTCTTTGACGACATCCTAGTCTATAGCAAGTCGTGGGTAGAACACGTGCAACATCTACGGACCGTTTTTGAACTCCTGCGCCAACACCAACTCTTCCTTAAGCAATCCAAATGCTCCTTTGGGGAAGCTGGGTCCTTTACTTAGGACATGTGATCAGCGGGAAAGGGGTCACTGTGGATGACTCCAAGATTCAGGTGATCAAGGAATGGCCCAAGCCTCAATCCGCCAAGGCTCTCCACGGGTTCCTAGGGTTGACGGGTTACTACTGCAAGTTCGTCCAAAATTATGAACTTTTGGCGGCCCCACTAACCAATCTTCTCAAGAAAAATGCCTTCCATTGGGATAATACAGCCGATGTAGCCTTTGCGAGTTTAAGAGAAGCCCTCTCCTCCACGCTGGTCCTACAGTTGCCAAACTTTGACCTCGAGTTCACAGTCGAATGCGATGCATCCGGCACCGACATCGGCACCATACTACAACAGCAAGGGCACCCGATCAGCCGCAAACTGGCTAACCGCCATCTTAAATTACCCGCCTACGAACGCGAACTGATTGGGTTGGCTAAGGCAGTGCAGCACTGGAGGCCATACTTATGGAGAATGACCTTCATTGTCAAGATGGACCACTACAGCCTCAAATATTTGTTGGAACAACAGCTTACCACTTCGTCGCAACAACATTGGGTCAGCAAACTGCTTGGTTTTGATTTTCGGGTGGACTACAAGGCGAGATCCTTAAACCGTGCAGCAGATGCCTTGTCTCGCCGAGAAGAAGACAATGTGCTCCTCCATGCTATCTCACAACCCCGAGCCACCCTGCTGGAAGACATTCAGAACACACTACCACAATCACCAGAGTGGAATGACCTTGTCCAGAAAATACAGTCCGGAACGACCAACCCAAACTGGTCCATGCACGACGGGTTGGCACTATACAAGGGATGGATATATCTCCCAGCAGTCTGTCCCTTAATCCCCTCCGTCATCTCCAGCATACATTACTCCACGCATGAAGATGTTCAGAAAACATTGCACCGCATCCACGCCGATTTCCATTGGCAGGGTATGAGGGCTCCGATGCGGCACTTCATCCAGAATTGCTTTATGTGCCAACAACAAAAGTGGGAAAACTTGCACCCAGCAGGCCTTCTCCAACCACTTTCACTCCCAACACAGATCTGGGCCGATATTTTCATGGACTTCATTGAGGGCCTACCCAAGGTTGGCGGGAAATCGGTCTTATTCGTGGTGGTGGATCGTTTTTCCAAGTATGCTCATTTCATTCCCTTATCCCACCCATATAATGCGGTTTCAGTTACCCACGTCTTCTTCACCCATATTTTCCGATTGCATGGGCTACCCGAATCCATCGTCAGTGATAGGGACCCGGTTTTTACTAGCACCTTCTGGAAGGAGCTATTTTGACTGCAAGGAACAGCCCTAGCCTTCTCCTCCGCATACCACCCACAAACTGACGGACAAACGGAGGTGGTAAACCGAACAATAGAGATGTACCTCCGCTGTTTTGTGGGAGACCAACCACGGCGTTGGGTGGATTACCTTCCGTGGGCCGAATACTGTTACAACACGTCTTATCACTCCTCTCTTAGCATGACTCCTTTCCGGGTTGTTTATGGTCGGGACCCTCCCCGCCTATTGTCTTACGAACCTGGTTCAACATGGTTGGGAGAAGTTTATCGCAGCCTACAAGATCGTGATGCCCTCCTAGCTGAAGTCTCCCTACGCTTACAGCAGGCTCAGACATGCATGAAGAATGCCTACGATCAGCGCCACCGAGAATTAATCTTCAAACTGGGACAATTTGTGTGGCTAAAGCTCCAACCCTATCGGCAACACAACCTCAAACGCAGAGCTTCCCCTAAACTGGCTCCCAAATTCTACGGGCCCTTCAAGATTTTACGACAGATCGGGAAGGTTGCATATCAGCTCGAACTACTAGAGCACAGCAGACTCCATGATACCTTCCACGTGTCCTTACTCAAGCCATTTACAGGTACTCCTCCTGATAAGGTACCTCCCCTACAACCCTTAAAGGATGGCAGATCCATTCTCCAACCTCGGGCTCTTGTCCGGTCCTGCGTCAATCGAGGTACTTTCGAAGTCCTAGTGGAATGGGATGACCTACCATCAGCTGAGGCCACCTGGATCCCCTGGTTTGATCTTCACAACGCCTATCCAGATCTCAAGCTTGGGGACAAGCTCGTTGCCTAGGAGGGGTGTGATGTTATGGATGCATTCGTGGAGAAGACATACTGCCGCCGACAGCAGCAATGAGGAGGGGCCCAGACGACAGCTTATCTTGCCAGCTCACCAGCTTATCTTATCCCATCTGTTCTTAGTTTACCTATTAGAAGTAGGAGTTAAGTTTTGTTCTTAGTAGAAGTTGTTTATCTATTAGAAGTGAGTAGGAGTTTGATTTAAAGTTGGATTTATCCTAGCCTTATCCTTAATAGTCGAATTGAACAAGGAGTCCTCCTACAGGGAGGACCCTCACCTCTTGTAATCTCCTATTTAAGGAGCTGCGAATTGGGAATAAAGGCATTGAGTTTTCAGTCAAGAAAAGAGTGAGGAGAGTTAGGGTGATCTCTTAGACAAATCACCCATCAGATCGCCACAATAGGGTCTGCACGTAAGGGGAGGGGCAAGGGGAAGCTAGAGGTTCTTTTCGTGGGCTGACCCGTGACGAGATCCTACGCCCAGGCCCATAACAGGTGGATATGGCAGAGCTGCTTGTTGAGTATGAGGCAACCAAAACATTGGATCTTAGCAAGGGTTTCTGGCTTCCTGTGCCAGTTTCTTTGGGGAAGGATGACTCTTATGATGTCGTGGAGGGTAATGAACTTCTTTACTTGTATGGGCGGCAGAAATGAAGTGTGGAGTATAGATGTCCGGTGCCGAAGATGAAGATCATGAAGGGGTGCTCCAACTTTACTTCCTGGGTGATGTATGTGGTGGAGAACCCAATGTACTGTAGGCTTCTACAAAGCATTGGGCTTCTCAGATTGGTCGATTGTTTCATTCATCTTCCTAGGTGTGACAGTGTGAACTTCATAGAGCTGTTCTTGGCCCATTGGGGTGGTAGTGGAAGACGTTGTCTCTCTGTTAGTGCTGACCCTGGTTGGGGCTATTTTAGTCGACCATCTATAGTATGCGGAATCCATCCCTTACGAGCTCACTGACATCTATGAGGAGTTGTTGTAGGAGGTACAATAGTTCAAGGCTAGGGTTGATGCTATTAGTGATCATGGTAAGATGCCCATGGACATGTGGATCAGATACTGGTTTGAGCGCAAAAGTCTATCCAAAGTCATGGCTAGGAAGATGGATAGCCAGTGTCATTTGGCCACTTTCATCCTATGCGTCGCATTGCTGTTCTTATTTCCAGGCAACCCTGATAATGGCATTCGAACAATATTGGCACTGCTTGTCATTCTCGCAATAGGCAGGTATCAGCTTCCTTTGACCTCTATGTTCTTGGGACATTTGTACGAGCAGATGGATGGTGCCATCCATATGGACCCAAGCTGCATCAGGAGAACCTCATATGTCTTTGCCCCTTTCCTTTTTATGTTTATCTGTGAGCGATTCGATTTGGAAGTTACTCCCTGAGAACTATCTCCCTTGGAGGTCCACATGGCTATCCTAGAGGGGATAGACTTAGAGAATGTCATGTTGGACATCTGCCATGGCAAGTGTTAGCTGAATGCCAGGAAAAGATCTTTGGTGTTGATGAAATAGAAGCTCAATTCGCATGTATTGACAGTTTCATTTCTCGTTCCTACTCAGAACATGTAGCTTATGCCATGTCATTCTGCATTGGCATGAATATACTGGAAGGAGGTGACCGACAATGTGTGGTTGGCATCGATAACCCCGTGGTGGGTGCTGCTTGCCTTGCCCTATGGCTTGGAGTCATTAGTTATCTGGCAAGGTAGAATAAGCCCAATCGTGCGTGTACTGACCTGACTGTGTTCTTCATCAGTTCAAGTATGATAGCATGGGGTGACAATTCCTACATTCCGATGGTGAGCAAGTGTACTGGCAGAGATAAAATGGCCTTGCCTTTGCCAACATCACGCGCTTCCCATTGGCCAGGTTCAATCGCGTGGAAGTGTGTAGCTCCCTACGTCGTAGCTACCTATGCTCCTTATTCAGTGGGTTTCAGTTGTTTTTGGTGATAAAACCATGTCCGAGGCACATAATGGCTCCTCCGCCAGGGCATGCAGTAGGGAAAGCAAAGGAGCAGCCTCAAAACACCCGTAGTTGCCACACCGTCCCAACGACAGAATCTGAAGTACCTACCGGTGCGGGAAAACCAACAGCCACCGTTGATAAAGAGAAGTGACACATTAGTGAGTTTGGAAAATGTAGTCGACATACTATTGTGAAGAAACGAAGGACAAAGACGCTAGGTTGTGTGAGGGAGCAAACAGTTCCTGTTGAAGTCACTGTGCCCACCTGTGCTTGGACGCCCATGAGGAGAGTAGCGAGGAGTCTACATCCCATTGTGCCGTTGTTGACAAGGTGGTGCTCTTGTTGGTGGGTGGTCGAGTTTCCAAAAGTTTGGAGAAGGCAGTGGGAAAGAGAGAGGTCGTGGGGAAGAGAGAGGAAGAGAGGAGAGAAGGGAGAGTCCCCTTCTGAGAAACCCTATGTCCAGATCATATTCCCCTATTAGGGAGAGTTATTGCCCTTTATATAGAGAGGACCCCAGGGTTATAAGGAGAGGTCTCTTCTTTATGTTGACTATTAAGTGGGCATCATCGGGGTTTTGCCACGTGTTCGGTGAGATCCCTTGAAGACAGGGTTTCTTTTCTTTCAAGGATTCTCATAATTCACATATGCTTCTTCCTTTCATGACCCTTTTAAAACCGATGTGGTGCGGGTGACGTCATTATTTGCATTGCTCACTTTACTAGGCCTACGGGGGGTCCCGTCACGTGCGTAATTTAAAGACGCAAGTGTTTTTAATAATTATTCCTGATCTGTAGTAATTCCGCACCTGTTCGAGCATGTCTAAACCTCATCACAAGTTCAAGCGTGTCTAAGATTCATCGCAGATCCGCGTAGGCGAAAGTTCATCACAACATGTTTCGAGTATGAGTTCATCGCAAATGTGTGATGAGTTGTGATGAGTTATGAACTCGTCACAAATGTGCGATGGGTTATGGATTCATCGCAGGCATCCGTGTAGTGTTAATTTGACATCTTCTGTGCTCTGATGGTCTGAGCAACCACTATGTACCTACAGCTGTCAAATGTCCCTTCTATGTAAAGGTCAGATGCCCCTTCTATGTAAAGGGTGGAACCTAGTACGCTTGTTACCGAAGTCCAATAAGTGATGGACAAAGAATCTGTGGCGCCCCCTATACCTATAACTACACTAGAAGCTGTCGGCCCTATTGTTGAAGCGTCTAAACAAGTGAACCGGCCGATCATAGAGGTGGCAATAGAAACCACCACTCCTGTCGTTGAATATGGGATGCATGGGCAGAGGTTGCAGTCGACAACAGAGGTGGCAATAGAAGGCATGGGCCAAGCGGAGGTGGCGCAGATAGAAATGGCCCAAGGGGAGACAGACACAGAGAAAGGAGCAGAACTTGGGCGTCGATAGCCCCAATGCATTAATAGGGGAGGTAATTACTTCGGAGGTAGTCATTACCATTTCGGTAACCGACAAGCATGCGAAGAAGATTGCTTCACGTCCGCGGGAGAAGGGGACAAAAGCGCCCAACTTGGTAATGTTGTTTCTATTTTTCTATGCTTGATTACTTTGTGAACTGATGATTATTTTGTTCTTACTAACCATTGTATTGCCTTTCAAACATTTATACTGAGGAGAGTTGAAAGGAGTGACTGTCTCGATTTTCCGTAATTTATTGGCCCTCGATTTTTTGATGGGCAAATCACACTCAAAGAGGTATGACATTTAAATTTATTCTGGTGTACATTTTGCGGTTACTTTATGATCTTCTCAGTTTACTGAATGATTGCTGTGTTCTAGGCCCCTATCCAACATGGTCCTATTAGTGTCTCTATGCCAGACATCATCAGGCACCTAGTCAAGGACATAGATCAAATTCAATCTAATAGTAAGGGAAAAGAGATGGTCACGGCTGCCGATGATCTTGTAGATGATCAAGCACCTACGACTAATGAGAGTGCACAAGTTAGTTGCCAGCATAAGACAAAGGCCAAGGCTAAAGTGGGAGAGGGTGATAATGCTTTGTCTAGGATGGAATGTGCAAGTGGAGAGCACCCATTACAGCAAGACGAGACATAGTCTGTCACACAGCAGCCCCAGAATGAGGCAAGGCCTTCTGGGTTGGATCAGGCCCCTCACCAGAACCAAGATCAGGCACCTCCCTTCGCATTGGACCAACCAGCCATAGAACAATAGTCAGAAGAGGATCAGGCAATAGTTAAGGATGCATAAGTATTTCCTTTGGATCCTAATGTAGTGGAGGAGGGTGCCTCCAATATTGTGGGGATTGAGGATGACCTTGTGCCAAGGCATGTTCATGCACTATCTTCAGGAGATGACAGTAAGGATAGTTCCGATTAGGACGAGGAGTCCTCTTTTGATGCAAAACTCAGTGTCATGGAAAAGGAGCTCACCGAATATTATGAGAAGGAAGAGATGCTCCCTCGTGGCTTCCCAGTGGTAAAACTCATTAGCATTTAAGGAGGTGAGAAGGCATGAGCAGTAGTAGTATATCGCTTCCTCTAATGTTGCGGACGCCATCTCCCTGATTATCCAAAAGGGCTGGCTTCTGATAGCCAAACTCCCTCCCATTGTGATGAGTGCTTCTCTCAACACCGTGGCTGGTCTGATGAACTTGGTTATGTTGTAGTCCACTGACGCACTCTCTTTTTTCCGTCTTTGCCTGTTGGCTGAAGACTTGTACTTCCCTTGCTGCAATGGGCTTCAATATGGACTATTGTTAGTGTAATCGGTTACACTCATCTCTTGTCTTTATCTCTTATCTTGTATTTATTCTTACCCTTGTATTTATCTCTTATCTTGTTACTCTGTTCTTATCTATACATATACAACATGTATAAATACCGTACAAAACATTGAATGAAATGAATCAAGAGAGAATTCTTCTCATAATCTCTTTTATGGTATCAGATCTTAGGAACGCCTGAATACCCTCCACCAAAAACCATGTCGACCTCTAACACTTCTAGTCAAACCTGTATCACCCAAACTACTCTGCCCATACCTGAACCTGTGAATCTTTGCACCAATGTGACTCAGCTTATCTCTGTTAAGCTTGATCGCCACAACTATCTTCTATGGCGCCTTCATATGCTCTCTGTACTTGATAGACATCAACTAATGTGCTATGTTGATGGATCTCTCAAGTGTCCTCAGTTCATCACTTCCTCCATCGGGGCACTACAGGAGATCAGATTGAGAACCCAGCTTACAAAGCTTGGCATATTCAAGACCAACTTCTACTGAGTTGGATCCTATCCTCTCTCACAGAGTATGTACTTTCTCAGGTAGTAGGATGCACTACCTCTCATCAGGTATGGTCTTTACTTTATGCACCAAAATCAAAGGCTCATATCATGCAACTGCACTTTGAGTTAAATGCTCTAAAGAAAGGGTGCTTGTCCATGAGTGATTATCTATTTAAAATAAAAAATATTGCCGATGCACTCTGAGCCATAGGGGAACCCTTGTCTGACTTTGATCTTGTCTATCAAACTATAGAAGGTCTGTCATCTGAATATGAGAGTTTTACTACTACAGTTCTCACCGGACCAGATGGTATTTCTTATGACATTCTGCACAATCTACTCTTACAACATGATCTTAAACTTGAGCAAACCAAGAAAATTCAAGAACTTGAAGTATCAACCAACATGGCATACAAATACAAAGGAAATAGGCCCAACACTCCTAACACTCCATTTGGAAGGTTTGAAAAGGAGTAGAATCATAAATCCAACTCAAATCCAAATCGTAGATACAAAGGTAGTCCTTGCCAAATCTGCAAACTACCTAATTACTCTGCTCTTGCATGTCGCAGCAGATTTGATGCATCTATCAAATATACTCCCAAACGAGCACTTGTCTACAACATTGAAGCCTCTGAGCCTCTATCAAATCAACACTCATCTGTTGATTTCTACTGGTATCCCGATTTTGGAGCGACACACCATGTCACCAACGATCTGCACAATCTTAATCTTCAGAGTACATGGGCCCATATCAACTAAAAATTGGCAATGGCACAGGTTTGAAAATCAATCATATTGGTACCTCATCTATTCCAAGTTCTAATAAGAATCCAGTTCTCAAAGATACTCTTAATGTTCTGGATATCACTAAGAACCTTTTATTTGTTGCACAGTTCACCACTTATAATGATGTTTTCTTTGAATTTCATCCCTCTAATTGATATGTGAAGGATTGGAAGTCGAAAAAAAACTCTATTGGAAGGAACCACTGACCGTGGACTTTACAAACTTCATCTCCCAAAAGCCAATATCAGTCCTGTCGCACATCTCAGTGAAAGAGCATATCTGAATACTTGACATCCGTGTATAGGGCATCCGACATTCAGAACAGTGAAGCAAGTCGTATCTGAGAATAAGCTTCCTGTGACTTCCAATAAAGATCTATCATTATATTCAGCATGTCAGTTAGGAAAGAGTCACCGTTTACCTTTTCTCCCCAGCAATTTCAAGGCAGTAGAACCATTGGAACTTGTGTGCTCTGATCTATGGGGACCAGCCCCTATGATGTCTCGACATGGTTTCAATTACTATATCGGTATTGTTGATTCCTTTAGTAAATTTAATTGCATTTTTCCTTTCTCACAAGAATGATACTGCTTCTACATTTATTATATTTAAGAAACAAGTTGAAAATATGCTGAATAGAAAAATCAAAACCCTACAAACTGATGGGGGTACTAAGTACAAGACACTCAAGCATTTCTTTGAACGACATGGTTTATTCACAGAACATCTTGTTCGCACATGCCTCAACAAAATGGTTCAGCAAAGCGTAAACATCGGCATATAGTTGAATTTGGACTCACACTTATGGCCAAAGCATCTATGCCTACTTCTCTATGGTTTGATGCATTCCACACTGCTGTCTTTCTCATCAATCAGCTGCCCACCAAGGTGATGATTCATAAAACATCATGGGAATATCTCTTTCATAAGAAGCCTGACTTTATGACACTTCGTGTGTTCGACTGTGAGTGCTTTCCGTATATAAGGCCCTACAATGCTCACAAACTTAATTATCACAGCCTCTCATGTATATTCACCGGGTATTGTGACAAATCCAAGGGATTTCAATGCCTTCATATACCTTCTAGTAAGGTTTACATCTCCCGCCATGTGGTATTCAACGAACTCAATTTCCCTTATTGTTCATCTCCACAATCTTTGCCATCTCTGCCTTCTACTTTACCATCAATGCCCATTGGACCACCTCCCATCGTTTCAGCTTCTCCCCCACCACCAGTATCACTGCCACCATCCCCTCCTGTACCTTCTCAACTGTTATCCACACCAGCACCGATCTCATCACCTCCAAAGCCTTTGCCCTAGCCCACATCTTCACCTCAACAACAAACTCGCCACTTATCTGATATCCTTCATGATGCCCGCTCCCTCCCTTCCACAACTGTACCACCTAACCAGCCATCTCCCAATCCACCTGAACCCACCCATCCTACTAATATTCCTCTTCCCAAAAGCTCCACCTTACCTCATTGCACCAATACCATGATCACTAGATCATAGGATGGGACACTTAAGCCCTGCATATTCCTTGCCTCCTCTTACTCTCTGCCCCCTACCTCGACTGAACCCAAAATCATAACCTAGGCCCTACGTCATCCTCATTGGTAGGCTGTGATGCAAGAAGAAATGGCTTCTCTCACTACGAACAATACTTGAACCCTTTGTTTGCCACCTACCAATGCAAATATCATTGGTTGTGAATGGATATTTCGTATCAAACATAATCCCGATGGCAGTGTGGAGCGCTACAAGGCTCCCCTTGTAGCCAAGGAATACACACAATGCGAAGGATTTGATTACAATGAGACCTTCAGCCCTGTTATCAAACCTATAACTATTCAGGTTGTTCTTCATCTTGCTCTAGCACGTGGTTGGTCCTTACGACAGCTTGATGTTACTACAACTTTCTTAAATGGTGATTTTCAAGAAATTGTATACATAGCTCAGTTGCCTGGCTTCACAGATCCAGCTCATCCCCATCATGTTTGCAAGTTGCAAAAAGCACTATATGATCTCAAATAGGCTCCTTGTGCATGGTATCATCGACTCAACTCATTTCTTCTTCGTCTTGGCTTTCATATGTGTACTGTTGATACCTCATTATTTGTTTGTCACTCTACCACTAATACTACCATTGTTCTTGTCTATGTGGATGACATCATTGTCACTGGTTCCAACAATTCACAAATTAGCTCACTTATCTTTGATATGAGCGTGGAATTCTCTATCAAGAACTTGGGTCCCCTTCAATACTTCCTTGGGATTGAGGTACTTCAAGCTGGTCATCACCTTCACCTCTCTCAACGAAAATATATTGTTGATCTTCTTCACAAAACTGGTATGGATTCATCCAAACTAGCCTCTTCTCCAATATCTGTTGGTCATTCCCTCTCTAAGACATCTGGTGTGCCCCTCATAGATGCTACTGAATTCCATCAAACTATTGGTGCTCTTAGTACATTACTATCACACACCCAGAAATATCATTCACGGTGAACAACTTATGTCAATTTCTACATCAACCAACCAGTGAACACATGGCTGCTGCAAAGCGCTTATTATGCTATCTCAAAGGCACCTTGGACTATGGCCTTCACTTTGTGGCACCTTCCTCTTTCCAGTTACATGCGTTCTTTGATGCTAACAAGGCAGGGTGTCTTGATGATAGACGCTCTCATGGTGGTTTTTGCATTTTTCTTGGTCCAAATCTCATCTCTTGGATGTCCAAAAAACACTCTACTATTTCTCATTCCAGCATGGAATCGGAATACCATAGCCTCGCTATTGCTGTATCTGAAGTCTTGTGGTTGTGCTCTCTCTTCTCTGAATTACACATTGAGATGCTAGCCTCACCTATCATGTGGTGTGATAACATTGGTACTACGTACCTTACGGTGAATCCTGTCTTCCATGCCAGAACAATGGACATTGAAATTGATTTCCATTTTGTCCGTGAATAGGTTGCTCAGAAACAACTTCAAGTTCAGTACATTGACTCTATTGGTCAATCGGCTGATATTCTAACCAAGGCTCTTCCTTCCCCTCGGTTCCAACTGTTGCGGTCCAAGTTGAACATTGGTTCTCCACCGTCAACTTGAGGGGGGCTGTTAGTATAATCAGTTACCAAATATTTGAGATAAGAACAAACTCCCATACTGTTGCAACCGATTACACTCATCTCTTGTATTTATCTCTTACCTTGTATTTATCCTTAGCCTTGTGTTTATCTCTTATCTTGTTATTCTGTTCTTATCTATACTTATACAACATTTATGAATACCATACAGAACATTGAATGAAATGAATCAAGAGAGAATTCTTCTCATAAGCTCTTTTAACTATATTAGAGGTAAAGTAATTCGACTGGTTCACGTGTTTTGGAAAGCTGGGCACAAAGACTATGTGTTGTTATCTGCCAAGGATTATGGTGACCTCCGGAAGCAGTTGCCAATTGTTAAAGCCCACATCTCTAAAAACAAGGCCAAGATGGCGAACCTGAAAGCAAAGATGGAGCACCTTCATGGGAACTGGCCCATCTCCATGAGCAACACGTTCAGCTCATCTAGACCAGAGAACAAATGCACAAGTTGGATAATTATAGAAGATAATATATAATAAAAATATTATAATTTTTAATTTTTTAAATATCAAATAAAAATATTTTTATATATAATTTTTTTATTTTTATAAAACATTTTTTTTCTTGAATCGAACTCGAGCTTACAAATTTTTGAGTCGAGCCGAGCTCGAGTTCAAGGTTCTAGCTCGAGCCTTGTAGTACCTTGGCGAGCCGAGCTCGAGCCTTGTACTATTCAGCTCGGCTCAACTCGGCTCGAATCCACCCCTAAGCGCAATGATATGGGAAGATGGTGTGCTATTTTTAAGTACTGCATACTTCAACCATCTTTAATCGTTGTAAGAGGTCTGGAAAGACGATGGTGTAAAGAGTTCAGTCTGCTCTTATTCATTTTAAAGCGATTTGTCATTTCATCATCACGACTTGGTAGTGGCAATACCCCATACTACTTGTATACTTCTTTGTTCTTAAGACCATTTGTCATTCAACACTCCTCTATGCACCCCCACTTTTTGTTGCAATGAACGATTGCAACACTTCTTTTCCTATGTGTTTATCATTTTACTAAATTTCTTTTTGCAATGTAATGCGATTATCAATTGTGAATGTGTCATAGCAGCACACCAGTGATCATCATTTGCGATGCATTCTCGCCTTTGTTTCATGGGTTTTTAGTAGGCAAAGTGTTGCCAATTTGTTAGAAAGTTAAAATATTGTGATTTGCTAATACAGGGTTCTTCCTTAGCTAACTTGTGTTGCCCGTGGTCTTCTAAAATGATTATAGTGGTTGTCGCTTTTTTAGCATTGCCATAATTTATGTAGGATAGCAGTCTGGGCTGGCCAAAGCTCTCATGAGATGGTCTCTGGGGAGTAACTGAGGCTTGTGGAATTGTGGCCAGGGGTTTCCAGGGTTTTACAGTAATTCCTGGGGCTGCCAGGGTTTTATGAAGTAGCACCTAGGGTTGCTAGGATTTTGTAGTATCGCCTAGAGTTGCTAGGGACTTATGAAATGGCACCTGGAGTTGCTAGGGCTTGGTAAGATGGTCACCTAGGGTTGCCAGGGATTTGTGAGATAAGGGCTTGGGATTGTCAGGACTTTACAAGCCCGGGGTTGCCAGGGATATACTATGCTTGGAGTTTCTAGGGATACACTGTGCCTAGGGTTGCCTGGGCTTTACAAGGTGGTCACTTGGGGTTGTTAAGGATCTATTGCACCTAGGGTTTCTAGGACTTTACAAGGTGGTCGCCTGGGGTTACTAGGGATCTACTGCACCTGGGGTTTCCCAGGCTTTACAAGATGTTCACCTAGGGTTGCCAAGGATCTACTATGCCTGGGGTTGCTAGGGCTTTATAGCAATTGCCTGGGGCGGCCAGGACTTTGTGCGATGAGCATAATACTTGTAGACAATATGTAATCGGGAATAGATTGTTATAGGCAACAAATGATAGTGATGATAGTGCAAAATTTGTTTGTTGAATAGCGTACTCATGAGATGTATTCATGCAAAAAATATGTAAACAATATGTTCAAAGAAAAGATAATTTTATTGAATCAACATATGGTAGAACATATAAAAGTTTTGTCAGTTATCATTCATTGTATATCTTTAACCAATGTCCATTCATTGTTTCATCTCTCTCATTCGTCTGGGGGTCCCAAAATACATAGTATCCAGTTGGATGGGCTTCCTTTACAATGTAGGGTCCAACCCAATTGGGTGCGAACTTTTTGGCGGATCTTCCTTATCTGACATACAGAGCTATTTTGAGCACCTTATCGCCCTTTTTGAACTTCCTTGGTTTTAGCATTTTGTTGAAATAAGTTGCTTGTAATTGATTTGTTTTTGTAAACACCTTTCTCACACTTCATCTATTACCTACAACCTATCACAAATCATTTCATCCATCTCGAACTGTTTACCCATCACATAGGCTACTTTAGTAGATACTGTTTATATTTTTGCAAGCAGAACGATTTCTTGTCCATATACCAATGAGTAAGGGGTCACCTGAGTTCCTTTTTTGATCGATGCTTAGTACACCCAGAGTCACCACCTTGCCCAACATCTTTAGTAAAGTCTTATTTGTTGCCTTTGCCTCTCTGTTTCCTTATGGGTAATAGGTGGTGGAGGTTCTTAGTCGTGCACCATATTGATGTAATAGATCACAAACCTCTTGGTTCTTGATGAACAGTCCATTATTTGTCAAGATCCTCATAGGAACACCGAAGTGGTGGATGACCTGCTGTCTAAGGAAGTTTGCTACATTCTCCACGACTACCCCCAAAGGGGGATTGCCTTAGTCCACTTAGTGAAATAGTTAGTGCTACTATGATGAAGCAGTATCCTCTAAATGGGGGATTTATTGTGGAACGACAAAGGTGCTATCACTGGGTGGAGTTCATTAGTCAGCTAGTGAATCCAGCAATTGTGTATCTGGAAAGTGTGGCATCTGTACACGTGTTTTTGTGTGCCTTCTAGCATGGTCAACCAATAAAATCCTAGGTGTAAAATGTGGTTGTATAGGGCCATCTATCCTTAGTGAGTGGCCGGCTTAGAACTATAGGTTGCATCCAGGACCTCTATTTTTTCCCCCCGCGATGCATCACAAAGTTTGTCTCGTATATAACTTCCTTATAGCAATCCCTCTTGCAAATAAAACCTCTTGATTTTAGTTACAAGTCTCTTTCTTAATATGGCTTTTGTGGGCTCTGTTCCATCTCTTAGATACAAGATGTACACTTCCCTCCAATCATCTTCACCTACTGCGAGACACTTTTTCTTGTTTGACTCTAGGATGCGTCTTTCATAGTCATGTTGCAACTTGGTTGCATTGCTTTTCATCTTGGTTCAGTGGTAACCTAGGCATTGTAGCCTCCTATAGAGGGAGGTGGTGATGTCTCCACAATAAGCCTTGTGGGTTTCCGTTAACACTATCGCTACTTCTTTGGGTCCTAAACATCATGTCCTTACTCCATCTGCCATCTTATGGTAGAGTACTCCGTGCACTAACTAGTATCGCAACAATAAGTGAGGTGGTAAGGCAATAGGGAATGGTCTCCTTGAAAGACAAAGATGGGATTGGTCTCAAGTCAGGATTGCAAGTAAGCTTAATTCTATAGAGGAAGAAAGACTAACGGGTTTCGGGCTAGTGAATTATGAGAATTCTCGTGTGTCCCACGACTTGTCTCTTACCCTTTTTATAGAGAGGATCTTGAGACTATAAAGAGAAGAGGCAAAAATATAAGTTTTCCAATTAGGGAATGGGATCTTTGCTTGCATCAGCCATCGAGTGAGCTCCACTAGGGTTTTGCCACATGCCCGCGAGATCCTCTAGGAATAGAGTTTCGTTTTCCCTGAGGATTCTCACATAGCATGTGTTGGCTTCATCCCCTCATGGGTTGTCTCATGGCCATGGGTTGAGGTCTTTGTCTTTGGTCGACTGACGTGTTTGAGTGTCTCATTAATCATCCTCGAGGTGCCTCATCACAACATGTTGTGATTGTGAGAAGTGTAAGTTGATTGTGAACAGGTATCGACGGATTTGAGCTTCATCTACCATTCATCACAGGTGTGTGTGCCACTATTCTATGGTCATCGTGAGTTTTGAATCACACTTTATGATCATCGTAGGGTGCATATGGAATTCTTTGTCCATCACAAGCCTACAATGTCATGTTATGCCCACCGCAAGTCCTGAATGGCACTTTGTGCTCATCGCAAGTGTATGAGCCCTACATTTCCTTTGTAAAGTGTTGCCATGCGTCTTAGTTGTTCTGATACCTTAAACATTGTTTATCATCTTGCCCAGCTTGATCATGGCACCCTCTCTCTGTCTAGGGTTTCTCTATGCAGTTCTCATCCAATGTTTCTATTACAAATCTGATGATGATGAATTACATGTACTTACACAACCAAAAACTTTAGTAGAAATTGCAATATACAAATGCAACAAATCGGTTGAAAGAGCTAGGATTCACATAGCTAACGTGTGGTAGAACAATCTAATAGTTCACCTATAGACAAAACCCTCATGTTTATTGGTGATGGTTCTCATGTTCAGCAACATAGAACAGTAAAACAGGTTGGGGAACATATAAATAAAAAAATAAAGTTTGGTAGAGGGAAGAGGAAGAAAACCGCACCTGTTAAATGTTACTGGTGGTCACTAGTGATGGCTAGTGGTGGATTCCTCCCTTGTTTGTTTTGTAGTGAAAAAAATATGAAAAGTTGTAATGGAAGTGAGAAAGAGATGAGACAAACGTAAAGCTAAATACCATCATACAGTGTGACCTCTGAAATGATCGTCGGCGCCGGAGAAGGAGGTGTATTCTAATACAAGAGATGGAGATGGAAGGAGAGAGCATGGGTTGAGGTTGAGAGTGGGACGAAGTGAGAATGGGATTTGGAATTTTTTGAGTGAATTTGGGAGATAACAGGACAAGCTAACATCCATCCTATTAGCTCCATACGAGTTAATGAGCTGCATGTGCGGGAGGACAAGTGTTGCTCTTTCATTGTGTGGGACGCCCAACTGTGGGGCACTGATGTAAACTCCATATGACCATCATGACCATGGGATTTTGTGGTTCATGGAAGTATGGATTTAGAGTCGGGATCAACCATGGGATCATTTGGTAAGTCTAGGTTTAGGTTTTATCAAGTTGGTTCTGACTGATCTTTTTAAAATCTGTGTATCTCATGGGTTAGGTTAGGGTAGCCAAGAAGTTCTCTTTTGAAAGAGGAAACAAGAGAGGAACCCACATAAGAGGGGATCATTTAATATTTTACAAAAACAATATGGTATTATGTGCATTCAACCATGATGGGCCTAAAAAGCCAATTAAGTCTCTACATGGGCCAAACACTTATGGCCCATGTGGTGATTTCACAAAACAAGTGTAATATACTAGTAACAAGACAAGTAAAGCTTTGGAAGAACAAGCCCAAAAAGGTTAACACATGACCAGCCTTCTTGGTAGTTTAAAAGCTTCTTCTATTCATATGGGCCTAAGCACAAAAAGTAATTCAATCCATATACTAAAGCATGGCTTAATTGAGTTAGTCATGCTTTAACCTCTTTAGTTAGGTTTCCAAGCATGGGCCAAATTGGATAACGTGTTGGCCCATCAAACCCCTGACAATTAGGCCTTTTAAATCACCATTAAAAGGTGTTCATGGGCTGCTAACAGTCCAACCATGAAACCCTAGAACCAAACCATCTTTTGGTTTAACTTTAGGCTAAATTAGCCTAGAGTTTGGTGTTCCAACACCTCAACCAACTTCAAGAATGTGACCTGAATATTCACAGCAAAATTTCAGCTATAAATATCAATCAAACAAGCTAATAAACATTTTGAAATTATGCTAAAACAAGGTTGGTAATGTTTGGTTCAATTCTCATTCTTACCAAGAAGAAATTCTAAAATGGACAAGAATGGGTAAAAATAGGTAGAATGAGAAAATATTGCTATGAACCAAATGCTTTTTTTCCTAAAAATGAA
Organism: Nelumbo nucifera; assembly: GCF_000365185.1. The sequence goes on along the minus strand of NW_010729242.1, from coordinate 643,002 downwards.
TCATTTTCAGACTGACATGTGTCCTATGTAAAAGTACTTTTGTAAAAGTACTTTCATAAAAATACTTTGACAAAAGTGCTTTGGTAAAAGTATTTTTATAAATGTACTTTCGTAAAAGTGCTTTTGTAAAAGTGATTCATAAAAATTCTTTTGTAAAAGTGCTTTTATAAAAGTACTTCCGTAAAATGCTTTTATAAAAGTATTTTTGTAAAAGTACAAAAATGCTTTCATAAAAGTACTTTTGTAAAAGTTCTTTCATAAAAGTGCTTTTATTAAAGTGCTTTCGTGTAAAAGTACTTTTATAAAAGTACTTCCATAGTAGTCCATTAGTAAACATCTATGGTAATAGTTTTGTAGGCATAATTTCCTCAAAGAATGAAAATGAGCAAGATGGGGCATGATTATTTTTCATGTTGCAAGCTACCTCAATTTTTGTGCTTTTTCATTCTAAAAAGAATATGACCCATGGCAAGAATTTTGTAACTAAACACTCTAATGTTATTCATTCTTGCCTAGAATGATGGCCTAAATTGAAGAGTCATCCTCCTTGTTGCATCAAACTAGGTCTCCACCATTGCATAGATCCAAGTTCACCATCTTCCAAGTTGGATACTCTAGCTATTTATCCAATCCAAAACAAAAGAAAAAACCCTAATTTCTAATACTTACAACTAAAAAACCTAGTATAAATTCTTCTAAATGAATGATAAAATAAATAAAATTGCAAGATGGAAAATTCGATCGTCATGTATGATCACCCTTGTGCTTACAACCTTGAATGTTACAAAAAAAAAATTGAATCTTTAATGGACCACCACACTTTATCAATTCAACCATTGAAACAAACACAAAAGTAATTCACAAATACAGTAAAAAATATTCAAATCATATTCCAAACACAGAGAAAATTGAATTCTCAAAAAAACTATGTGAAAATAGTCCAAATCGCTAGAACTATTGTAGTTGATTTCTTACAAGAAACAAAATATGGTGATTCCAATTCTAGATCGGAACCTAGAGCTCTGATGCCCTGAAGAATGGCTTCTTCTTAGTCCAAAGAGGTCGAACTTTGCTAGATAAAAAGCTAGGAATTTTAAATCCTGATTCATCCCAAGAAAGATGAAAATCGAATTTCAGTGAGAGAACAATTATAGATTGGGTAGAATGTTACTTGTTCTAGATGCCATAAACGTAGCTCCTAAAGTGATGTAACATGCCAAAGAATTCAGTCCAAATTGAACTCCAAGTTGAAGATGGCGCAACCCCAAATTGCAAGATTCGACCCTAATCAAATGTAAGCCTTTTCACTAATGTGGCTTAGTCATGTGTCCCATAAATCTATGGACACCTCCTCAATTGTGTTCACCTCACTCTTGCAAACATGTGCCTAGGTCTTGTAGAGAGTACAACACATTCTTCCTCTTGCCACCATAAGAGAGCCTTTGGTAATCTTCTAACACCCATTACCAAAGTAATAGAGTACTCTTCTTCATCTAATTTCCCCACTAAAATTAGGTTAACCCAAAGATCCAGAACATGTTTCACATCCTTGGGAGAATCAATTTTGTAACTAACATTAATTTCCATTTTCATCTCGCCAAAGTCATTGGATTTGTAAGCAATGAAGAAATCCTTTCTTGGGGTAGCTTGGTAGGGTGCATCAATATCAATTACCCAATCTATATCATGACATGTGACTTTAATGTAAGATTCTTCACAACCTAAGAAAATAATTAATTCTCTATCAGAAGCAACTGTGATGGTTTATTTTTCATCTTTTTCTTCACACTTCTTTTATTCTCTCTTGAATTGTAATCCTTCTTCACATGCCCCAACTTCTTTCAATAATAGCATGTAATCCCTTTGCTAGACAACTTTCCCTTGGGTTTGTTACGGTGTGGGTTTTGACTCTTACTTCTCCCTCGATTTTCTGTAACAAGCACTTCACCTTCAGATGAATCAAATGTCTTTCTTCTAGTTTCTTCATTCAATAATTTTCTTCTAACTTGACTCATTATAAGAACCCTACAATTTGTGGAATTACTTAGAGACACCACCATTGTATCCCAACTATCCAACAAAGAACTAAGCAACAACAAGGATTACAATTCATCATTGAGCTTCATTGTCATAGAGGAGAGCTAATTCACAGTGTTTTGCATTTCATTCAAATGCTCTATATTTGATATACCTCCCTTAAACTTCAAGTTCAAAAGCTTCCTAATCAAGAAAGCCTTGTTTCCTACTATTTTTCTTTCATACAAACTTTCCAACTTCTTCCAAAGAGAGTGTGTTGAAGTTTCTGTTGAAACATGGTGGAAAACACCATCTTCATTCCATTGTCTAATGGTACCTATAGCTTTTCGATCATGTTTTTTCCATTCTTGAATGGAATCCCCTTCAGGTTTGGCTTCTTCTCCTTTAATAGGTCCATACAAGTCCATACAATACAATAAGTGTTCTTAGTTTCTCATTTAGCATAACCATATAACTTGTACCAACATCCATGATTTACACACCCAATTTTCTTCAACCAAAGCTCTAATACCACTTTGTTGCGATTAAAATCCCTTGTTAATACTTTAAAAATAAAAAATGTAAATAGTAAAAGAGAAATAATGAGAAATGTCTAATTAGACAAATAATCAACACTACAAGAGCAATGACACACCATAATTTTTAACATGGAAAAATTCTCTAATGTGAAAAGGAAAAGTCACAAGGCATGAACCTAGAAAAACTTCCACTATTAACAAGAATAATGGGGTTACAACTTCTCTAATTCTAAGTAGATGATAGAAACTTCAAAAGACAAGAACCTATCTTGGATACACAAAAAAAAATCATGAAACAATTTGTATTCAACCAACAAAATATGAAAAAGATCTCACCAAACAAGGTTGTCAAATCCCTTTCCAAAACCACTGTTGAAGAACTAAGAAACCTAGAAAATGCTTAATGGAATAAGCACAAAACAACAACCAAAACAATTGATTGAATATGATCTTGTTCACATAGCAAGAAGGTTGGATATCTTATTTTTCTCTTATAAAAGAGGAATAGCTTTTCCCACTCTTTTCTTCTCATTTTCTCCTAAAAGAGGATACCAATGTGTATCAAAAATGCATGAAACCCTTCACCTCAAGACAAATGAGGCTTATAAAAAAGACAAAGGATAGTGGAGAGTGGGTTTCACCATCCACTAACATAGAATTAAAACATGAAAATTTGTCTCTTTCTCATTAATGAGAGAATACCAAGAGTCACTTTTTTGTCTTCCATTTTAACTTTCTTAAGTTACTAATGTGTTGGGAAAGAGACTCTAACACATGAATGGGTCCTACCTCCACATGAGAAGGGATATCCAACATTAGTACCAGTCCATTCTCGTTGTCGGTTCTACTTCTAAGGAAGAAAGATGAGGAATGGAGATTATGCACCAATTACAAAGCCTTGAATAAGGTGATGGTGAAAGATAAACTTCCAATGTTGTTCATGAACTATTTGAGGAATTATAGGGAGAAAGAGTTTACTCCAAATAGGATCTACAATCTCTTTTGGAGTCATGCTTTGTCCTATCTTATGTAACACTCTTTGGATTTAGCAAAAAAAAAAAGAACCAAGGATGTACAGTCAAGAAACCACCAAACCCATGTCAAGTCGAAGGACGTTCCAAAGACAGCTTTTTGAACACAAGAAGAGCTCTACAAATTTCTTGTTATGCCCTTTAGCCTCTCTACCGCCCCTCCAACATTTCAGTCACTGATAAATCAAATTTTTAGAGATCAACTACATGAATATGTCCTCATCTTCTTTGATGATATTCTGGTTTACAACATGTCCATGGAAGAGCATGTTAAATAACATGAAAAAGTTGTCCTAGAGATCCTAAGAAGGAAAAACAAAATGAATAAATTCCAATTTGTAATGGATGGGGTCTATCAATTAGGACATGTCATCTCATCCAAGGAAGTAGAAGAAGATCCACCAAAGATAAAAACCATAGTATAGTGACCTAGGTCGAGCTTTTTCTTTAACCCCAAAATTTACTCTCAGTGGAGGGGTGGCCACCACAAATTTATT